>CM059430.1:91698737-91886046 GCA_030390025.1 Squalus acanthias
AGTGAGGAGACAGTCTGTGGGTTATATTCTGTCAGTGAGGAGACAGTCTGTGGTTATATTCTGTCAGTGAGGAGACAGTCTGTGGGTTATATTCTGTCAGTGAGGAGACAGTCTGTGGGTTATATTCTGTCAGTGAGGAGACAGTCTGTGGGTTATATTCTGTCAATGAGGAGACAGTCTGTGGGTTATATTCTGTCAGTGAGGAGACAGTCAGTGGGTTACATTGTGTCAGTGAGGGAACAGTCTGTGGGTTATATTCTGTCAGTGAGTGAGGAGACAGTCTGTGGGTTATATTCTGTCAGTGAGGGAACAGTCTGTGGGTTATATTCCGTCAGTGAGGAGAACATCTGTGGTTTATATTCTGTCAGTGAGGAGACAGTCTGTGGGTTATATTCTGTCATGAGTGAGGAGACAGTCTGTGGGTTATATTCTGTCAGTGAGGAGACAGTCTGTGGGTTATATTCTGTCAGTGAGGAGACAGTCTGTGGGTTATATTCTGTCAGTGAGGAGACAGTCTGTGGGTTATATTCTGTCAGTGAGGAGACAGTCTGTGGGTTATATTCTGTCAGTGAGGAGACAGTCTGTGGGTTATATTCTGTCAGTGAGTGATGAGACAGTCTGTGGGTTATATTCTGTCAGTGACGGAGACAATCTGTGGGTTATATTCTGTCAGTGAGGAGACAGTCTGTGGGTTATATTCTGAAAGTGAGGAGACAGTCTGTGGGTTATATTCTGTCAGTGAGGAGACAGTCTGTGGGTTATATTCTGTCAGTGACGATACAGTCTGTGGGTTATATTCTGTCAGTGAGGAGACAGACTGAGGGTTATATTCTGTCAGTACGGAGACAGTCTGTGGGTTATATTCTGTCAGTGAGGAGACAGTCTGTGGGTTATATTCTGAAAGTGAGGAGACAGTCTGTGGGTTATGTTCTGTCAGTGAGGAGACAGTCTGTGGGTTATATTCTGTAAGTGAGGAGACAGTCTGTGGGTTATATTCTGTCAGTGAGTGAGGAGACAGTCTGTGGGTTATATTCTGTCAATGAGGAGACAATCTGTGGGTTATATTCTGTCAGTGAGGAGACAGTCTGTGGGTTTATTCTGAAGTGAGGAGACAGTCTGTGGGTTACATTCTGTCAGTGAGGATACAGTCTGTGGGTTATATTCTGTCAGTGAGGAGACAGTCTGTGGGTTATATTCTGTCAGTGAGTGAGGAGACAGTCTGTGGGTTATATTCTGTCAGTGAGACGACATTCTTTGGGTTATATTCTGTCAGTGAGTGAGGAGACAGTCTGTGGGTTACATTCTGTCAGTGAGGAGACAGTCTGTGGGTTATATTCTGTCAGTGAGGAGACAGTCTGTGGGTTAAATTCTGTCAGTGAGGAGACAGTCTGTGGGTTATATTCTGTCAGTGAGGAGACAGTCTGTGGGTTATATTCTGTCATGAGGAGACAGACTGTGGGTTAAATTCTGTCAGTGAGGAGACAGTCAGTGGGTTACATTGTGTCAGTGAGGAGAACAGTCTGTGGGTTATATTCTGTCAGTGAGTGAGGAGACAGTCTGTGGGTTACATTCTGTCAGTGAGGGAACAGTCTGTGGGTTATATTCCGTCAGTGAGGGAACAGTCTGTGGGTTATATTCGGTCAATGTGGAGACAGTCTGTGGGTTATATTCTGTCAATGAGGGGACAGTCTGTGGGTTATATTCTGTCAGTGAGAGGAGACAGTCTGTGAGTTATATTCTCTCAGTGAGGAGACAGTCTGTGGGTTATATTCTGTCAGTGAGGAGACAGTCTGTGGGTTATATTCTGTCAGTGAGGAGACAGTCTGTGGGTTATATTCTGTCAGTGAGGAGACAGTCTGTGGGTTATATTCTGTCAGTGAGGAGACAGTCTGTGGGTTATATTCTGTCAGTGAGAGACAGTCTGTGGGTTTATTCTGTCAGTGAGGAGACAGTCTGTGGGTTATATTCTGTCAGTGAGGAGACAGTCTGTGGGTTATATTCTGTCAGTGAGGAGACAGTCTGTGGGTTATATTCTGTCAGTGAGGAGACAGTCTGTGGGTTATATTCTGTCAGTGAGGAGACAGTCTGTGGGTTATATTCTGTCAGTGAGAGACAGTCTGTGGGTTATATTCTGTCAGTGAGGAGACAGTCTGTGGGTTATATTCTGTCAGTGAGGAGACAGTCTGTGGGTTATATTCTGTCAGTGAGGAGACAGTCTGTGGGTTATATTCTGTCAGTGAGGAGACAGTCTGTGGGTTATATTCTGTCAGTGAGGAGACAGTCTGTGGGTTATATTCTGTCAGTGAGGAGACAGTCTGTGGGTTATATTCTGTCAGTGAGGAGACAGTCTGTGGGTTATATTCTGTCAGTGAGGAGACAGTCTGTGGGTTATATTCTGTCAGTGAGGAGACAGTCTGTGGGTTATATTCTGTCAGTGAGGAGACAGTCTGTGGGTTATATTCTGTCAGTGAGGAGACAGTCTGTGGGTTATATTCTGTCAGTGAGGAGACAGTCTGTGGGTTATATTCTGTCAGTGAGGAGACAGTCTGTGGTTATATTCTGTCAGTGAGGAGACAGTCTGTGGGTTATATTCTGTCAGTGAGAGACAGTCTGTGGGTTATATTCTGTCAGTGAGGAGACAGTCTGTGGGTTATATTCTGTCAGTGAGGAGACAGTCTGTGGGTTATATTCTGTCAGTGAGGAGACAGTCTGTGGGTTATATTCTGTCAGTGAGGAGACAGTCTGTGGGTTATATTCTGTCAGTGAGGAGACAGTCTGTGGTTATATTCTGAAAGTGAGGAGACAGTCTGTGGGTTATATTCTGTCAGTGAGGAGACAGTCTGTGGGTTATATTCTGTCAGTGAGGAGACAGTCTGTGGGTTATATTCTGTCAGTGAGGAGAGACAGTCTGTGGGTTATATTCTGTCAGTGAGGAGACAGTCTGTGGGTTATATTCTGTCAGTGAGGAGACAGTCTGTGGGTTATATTCTGTCAGTGAGGAGACAGTCTGTGGGTTATATTCTGTCAGTGAGGAGACAGTCTGTGGTTTTATTCTGTCAGTGAGGAGACAGTCTGTGGGTTATATTCTGTCAGTGAGGAGACAGTCTGTGGGTTATATTCTGTCAGTGAGGAGACAGTCTGTGGGTTATATTCTGTCAGTGAGGAGACAGTCTGTGGGTTATATTCTGTCAGTGAGAGACAGTCTGTGGGTTATATTCTGTCAGTGAGGAGGACAGTCTGTGGGTTATATTCTGTCAGTGAGGAGACAGTCTGTGGGTATATTCTGTCAGTGAGGAGACAGTCTGTGGGTTATATTCTGTCAGTGAGGAGACAGTCTGTGGGTTATATTCTGTCAGTGAGGAGACAGTCTGTGGGTTATATTCTGTCAGTGAGGAGACAGTCTGTGGGTTATATTCTGTCAGTGAGGAGGACAGTCTGTGGGTTATATTCTGTCAGTGAGGAGACAGTCTGTGGTTTATATTCTGTCTGTGAGGAGACAGTCTGTGGGTTATATTCTGTCAGTGAGGAGACAGTCTGTGGGTTATATTCTGTCAGTGAGAGACAGTCTGTGGGTTATATTCTGTCAGTGAGGAGACAGTCTGTGGGTTATATTCTGTCAGTGAGTGAGGACAGTCTGTGGTTATATTCTGTCAGTGAGGAGACAGTCTGTGGGTTATATTCTGTCAGTGAGAGACAGTCTGTGGGTTATATTCTGTCAGTGAGTGAGGAGACAGTCTGTGGGTTATATTCTGTCAGTGAGGAGACAGTCTGTGTTATATTTTCTGTCAGTGAGGAGAGGAGTCTGTGGGTTATATTCTGTCAGTGAGGAGACAGTCTGTGGGTTATATTCTGTCAGTGAGGAGACAGTCTGTGGGTTATATTCTGTCAGTGAGGAGAACAGTCTGTGGGTTATATTCTGTCAGTGAGGAGACAGTCTGTGGGTTATATTCTGTCAGTGAGGAGACAGTCTGTGGGTTATATTCTGTCAGTGAGGAGACAGTCTGTGGGTTATATTCTGTCAGTGAGGAGACAGTCTGTGGGTTATATTCTGTCAGTGAGTGAGGAGACAGTCTGTGGGTTATATTCTGTCAGTGAGGGGACAGTCTGTGGGTTATATTCTGTCAGTGAGGAGACAGTCTGTGGGTTAATTTCTGTCAGTGAGGAGACAGTCTGTGGGTTATATTCTGTCAGTGAGGACAGTCTGTGGGTTATATTCTGTCAGTGAGTGAGGGACAGTCTGTGGGTTATATTCTGTCAGTGAGGAGACAGTCTGTGGGTTATATTCTGTCAGTGAGGAGACAGTCTGTGGTTATTTTCTGTCTGTGAGGAGACAGTCTGTGGGTTATATTCTGTCAGTGAGGAGACAGTCTGTGGGTTATATTCTGTCAGTGAGGAGACAGTCTGTGGGTTATATTCTGTCAGTGAGGAGACAGTCTGTGGGTTATATTCTGTCAGTGAATGAGGAGACAGTCTGTGGGTTATATTCTGTCAGTGAGTGAGGAGACAGTCTGTGGGTTATATTCTGTCAGTGAGGAGACAGTCTGTGGGTTATATTCTGTCAGTGAGGAGACAGTCTGTGGGTTATATTCTGTCAGTGAGGAGACAGTCTGTGGGTTATATTCTGTCAGTGAGGAGACAGTCTGTGGGTTACATTCTGTCAGTGAGTTAGGAGACAGTCTGTGGGTTATATTCTGTCAGTGAGGAGACAGTCTGTGGTCTATTTTCTGTCTGTGAGGAGACAGTCTGTGGGTTATATTCTGTCAAAGTGAGGAGACAGTCGTGGGTTATATTCTGAAAGTGAGGACAGTCTGTGGGTTATTTTCTGTCAGTGAGGAGACAGTCTGTGGGTTATATTCTGTCTGTGAGGAGACAGTCTGTGGGTTATATTCTGTCAGTGAGTGAGAGACAGTCTGTGGGTTATATTCTGTCAGTGAGGAGACAGTCTGTGGGTTATATTCTGAATGTGAGGAGACAGTCTGTGGGTTATATTCTGTCAGTGAGGAGACAGTCTGTGGGTTATATTCTGTCAGTGAGTGAGGAACAGTCTGTGGGTTATATTCTGTCAGTGAGTGAGACAGTCTGTGGGTTATATTCTGTCAGTGAGGAGACAGTCTGTGGGTTATATTCTGTCAGTGAGGAGACAGTCTGTGGGTTATATTCTGTCAGTGAGGAGACAGTCTGTGGGTTATATTCTGTCAGTGAGGAGACAGTCTGTGGGTTATATTCTGTCAGTGAGGAGACAGTCTGTGGGTTATATTCTGTCAGTGAGGAGACAGTCTGTGGGTTATATTCTGTCAGTGAGGAGACAGTCTGTGGGTTATATTCTGAAGTGAGGAGACAGTCTGTGGGTTATATTCTGTCAGTGAGGAGACAGTCTGTGGGTTATATTCTGTCAGTGAGGAGACAGTCTGTGGGTTATATTCTGTCAGTGAGTGAGGACAGTCTGTGGGTTATATTCTGTCAGTGAGGAGACAGTCTGTGGGTTATATTCTGTCAGTGAGGAGACAGTCTGTGGGTTATATTCTGAAAGTGAGGAGACAGTCTGTGGGTTATATTCTGTCAGTGAGGAGACAGTCTGTGGGTTATATTCTGTCAGTGAGGAGACAGTCTGTGGGTTATATTCTGTCAGTGAGTGAGGAGACAGTCTGTGGGTTATATTCTGTCAGTGAGAGACAGTCTGTGGGTTATATTCTGTCAGTGAGTGAGGAGACAGTCTGTGGGTTATATTCTGTCAGTGAGGAGACAGTCTGTGGGTTATATTCTGTCAGTGAGGAGACAGTCTGTGGGTTATATTCTGTCAGTGAGGAGACAGTCTGTGGGTTATATTCTGTCAGTGAGGAGACAGTCTGTGGGTTATATTCTGTCAGTGAGGAGACAGTCTGTGGGTTATATTCTGTCAGTGAGGAGACAGTCTGTGGGTTATATTCTGTCAGTGAGGAGACAGTCTGTGGGTTATATTCTGTCAGTGAGGAGACAGTCTGTGGGTTATATTCTGTCAGTGAGGAGACAGTCTGTGGGTTATATTCTGTCAGTGAGGAGACAGTCTGTGGGTTATATTCTGTCAGTGAGGAGACAGTCTGTGGGTTATATTCTGTCAGTGAGGAGACAGTCTGTGGGTTATATTCTGTCAGTGAGGAGACAGTCTGTGGGTTATATTCTGTCAGTGAGGAGACAGTCTGTGGGTTATATTCTGTCAGTGAGTGAGGAGACAGTCTGTGGGTTATATTCTGTCAGTGAGGAGACAGTCTGTGGGTTATATTCTGTCAGTGAGGAGACAGTCTGTGGGTTATATTCTGTCAGTGAGGAGACAGTCTGTGGGTTATATTCTGTCAGTGAGGAGACAGTCTGTGGGTTATATTCTGTCAGTGAGGAGACAGTCTGTGGGTTATATTCTGTCAGTGAGGAGACAGTCTGTGGGTTATATTCTGTCAGTGAGGAGACAGTCTGTGGGTTATATTCTGTCAGTGAGGAGACAGTCTGTGGGTTATATTCTGTCAGTGAGGAGACAGTCTGTGGGTTATATTCTGTCAGTGAGGAGACAGTCTGTGGGTTATATTCTGTCAGTGAGGAGACAGTCTGTGGGTTATATTCTGTCAGTGAGAGAGACAGTCTGTGGGTTATATTCTGTCAGTGAGGAGACAGTCTGTGGGTTATATTCTGTCAGTGAGGAGACAGTCTGTGGGTTATATTCTGTCAGTGAGGAGACAGTCTGTGGGTTATATTCTGTCAGTGAGGAGACAGTCTGTGGGTTATATTCTGTCAGTGAGGAGACAGTCTGTGGGTTATATTCTGTCAGTGAGGAGACAGTCTGTGGGTTATATTCTGTCAGTGAGGAGACAGTCTGTGGGTTATATTCTGTCAGTGAGGAGACAGTCTGTGGGTTATATTCTGTCAGTGAGGAGACAGTCTGTGGGTTATATTCTGTCAGTGAGGAGACAGTCTGTGGTTTATTTTCTGTCAGTGAGGAGACAGTCTGTGGGTTATATTCTGTCAGTGAGGAGACAGTCTGTGGGTTATATTCTGTCAGTGAGTGAGGAGACAGTCTGTGGGTTATATTCTGTCAGTGAGGAGACAGTCTGTGGGTTATATTCTGTCAGTGAGGAGACAGTCTGTGGGTTATATTCTGTCAGTGAGGAGACAGTCTGTGGGTTATATTCTGTCAGTGAGTGAGACAGTCTGTGGGTTATATTCTGTCAGTGAGTGAGACAGTCTGTGGGTTATATTCTGTCAGTGAGGAGACAGTCTGTGGGTTATATTCTGTCAGTGAGGAGACAGTCTGTGGGTTATATTCTGTCAGTGAGGAGACAGTCTGTGGGTTATATTCTGTCAGTGAGGAGACAGTCTGTGGGTTATATTCTGTCAGTGAGGAGACAGTCTGTGGGTTTATTCTGTCAGTGAGGAGACAGTCTGTGGGTTATATTCTGTCAGTGAGGAGACAGTCTGTGGGTTATATTCTGTCAGTGAGGAGACAGTCTGTGGGTTATATTCTGTCAGTGAGGAGACAGTCTGTGGGTTATATTCTGTCAGTGAGGAGACAGTCTGTGGGTTATATTCTGTCAGTGAGTGAGGAGACAGTCTGTGGGTTATATTCTGTCAGTGAGGAGACAGTCTGTGGGTTATATTCTGTCAGTGAGGAGACAGTCTGTGGGTTATATTCTGTCAGTGAGTGAGGAGACAGTCTGTGGGTTATATTCTGTCAGTGAGGAGACAGTCTGTGGGTTATATTCTGTCAGTGAGGAGACAGTCTGTGGGTTATATTCTGTCAGTGAGGGGACAGTCTGTGGGTTATATTCTGTCAGTGATGAGGAGACAGTCTGTGGGTTATATTCTGTCAGTCAGTGAGGAGACAGTCTGTGGGTTATATTCTGTCAGTGAGAGACAGTCTGTGGGTTATATTCTGTCAGTGAGGAGAGACAGTCTGTGGGTTATATTCTGTCAGTGAGGAGACAGTCTGTGGGTTATATTCTGTCAGTGAGGAGACAGTCTGTGGGTTATATTCTGTCAGTGAGGAGACAGTCTGTGGGTTATATTCTGTCAGTGAGGAGACAGTCTGTGGGTTATATTCTGTCAGTGAGGAGACAGTCTGTGGGTTATATTCTGTCAGTGAGGAGACAGTCTGTGGGTTATATTCTGTCAGTGAGGAGACAGTCTGTGGGTTATATTCTGTCAGTGAGGAGACAGTCTGTGGGTTATATTCTGTCAGTGAGGAGACAGTCTGTGGGTTATATTCTGTCAGTGAGGAGACAGTCTGTGGGTTATATTCTGTCAGTGAGTGAGGACAGTCTGTGGGTTATATTCTGTCAGTGAGTGAGGAGACAGTCTGTGGGTTATATTCTGTCAGTGAGGAGACAGTCTGTGGGTTATATTCTGTCAGTGAGTGAGGAGACAGTCTGTGGGTTATATTCTGTCAGTGAGGAGACAGTCTGTGGTCTATTTTCTGTCTGTGAGGAGACAGTCTGTGGGTTATATTCTGTCAGTGAGGAGACAGTCTGTGGGTTATATTCTGTCAGTGAGGAGACAGTCTGTGGGTTATATTCTGTCAGTGAGGAGACAGTCTGTGGGTTATATTCTGTCAGTGAGGAGACAGTCTGTGGGTTATATTCTGTCAGTGAGGAGACAGTCTGTGGGTTATATTCTGTCAGTGAGGAGACAGTCTGTGGGTTATATTCTGTCAGTGAGGAGACAGTCTGTGGGTTATATTCTGTCAGTGAGTGAGGAGACAGTCTGTGGGTTATATTCTGTCAGTGAGGGAACAGTCTGTGGGTTATATTCCGTCAGTGAGGGAACAGTCTGTGGGTTAATTTCGGTCAGTGAGGAGACAGTCTGTGGGTTATATTCTGTCAGTGAGGGGACAGTCTGTGGGTTATATTCTGTCAGTGAGTGAGGAGACAGTCTGTGGGTTATATTCTGTCAGTGAGGAGACAGTCTGTGGGTTATATTCTGTCAGTGAGGAGACAGTCTGTGGTCTATATTCTGTCAGTGAGGAGACAGTCTGTGGGTTATATTCTGTCAGTGAGGAGACAGTCTGTGGGTTATATTCTGTCAGTGAGGAGACAGTCTGTGGGTTATATTCTGTCAGTGAGGAGACAGTCTGTGGGTTATATTCTGTCAGTGAGAGAGACAGTCTGTGGGTTATATTCTGTCAGTGAGGAGACAGTCTGTGGGTTATATTCTGTCAGTGAGGAGACAGTCTGTGGGTTATATTCTGTCAGTGAGGAGACAGTCTGTGGGTTATATTCTGTCAGTGAGGAGACAGTCTGTGGGTTATATTCTGTCAGTGAGGAGACAGTCTGTGGGTTATATTCTGTCAGTGAGGAGACAGTCTGTGGGTTATATTCTGTCAGTGAGGAGACAGTCTGTGGGTTATATTCTGTCAGTGAGGAGACAGTCTGTGGGTTATATTCTGTCAGTGAGGAGACAGTCTGTGGGTTATATTCTACAAGTGAGGGGACAGTCTGTGGGTTATATTCTGTCAGTGAGGAGACAGTCTGTGGGTTATATTCTGTCAGTGAGTGAGGAGACAGTCTGTGGGTTATATTCTGTCAGTGAGGAGACAGTCTGTGGGTTATATTCTGTCAGTGAGGAGACAGTCTGTGGGTTATATTCTGTCAGTGAGGAGACAGTCTGTGGGTTATATTCTGTCAGTGAGGAGACAGTCTGTGGGTTATATTCTGTCAGTGAGTGAGGAGACAGTCTGTGGGTTATATTCTGTCAGTGAGTGAGGAGACAGTCTGTGGGTTATATTCTGTCAGTGAGGAGACAGTCTGTGGGTTATATTCTGTCAGTGAGGAGACAGTCTGTGGGTTATATTCTGTCAGTGAGGAGACAGTCTGTGGGTTATATTCTGTCAGTGAGGAGACAGTCTGTGGGTTATATTCTGTCAGTGAGGAGACAGTCTGTGGGTTATATTCTGTCAGTGAGGAGACAGTCTGTGGGTTATATTCTGTCAAGTGAGGAGACAGTCTGTGGGTTATATTCTGTCAGTGAGGAGACAGTCTGTGGGTTATATTCTGTCAGTGAGGAGACAGTCTGTGGGTTATATTCTGTCAGTGAGGAGGACAGTCTGTGGGTTATATTCTGTCAGTGAGGAGACAGTCTGTGGGTTATATTCTGTCAGTGAGGAGACAGTCTGTGGGTTATATTCTGTCAGTGAGGAGACAGTCTGTGGGTTATATTCTGTCAGTGAGGAGACAGTCTGTGGGTTATATTCTGTCAGTGAGGAGGAGACAGTCTGTGGGTTATATTCTGTCAGTGAGTGAGGAGACAGTCTGTGGGTTATATTCTGTCAGTGAGAGAGACAGTCTGTGGGTTATATTCTGTCAGTGAGGAGGAGACAGTCTGTGGGTTATATTCTGTCAGTGAGGAGACAGTCTGTGGGTTATATTCTGTCAGTGAGGAGACAGTCTGTGGGTTATATTCTGTCAGTGAGGAGACAGTCTGTGGGTTATATTCTGTCAGTGAGGAGACAGTCTGTGGGTTATATTCTGTCAGTGAGGAGACAGTCTGTGGGTTATATTCTGTCAGTGAGGAGACAGTCTGTGGGTTATATTCTGTCAGTGAGGAGGAGACAGTCTGTGGGTTATATTCTGTCAGTGAGGAGACAGTCTGTGGGTTATATTCTGTCAGTGAGTGAGACAGTCTGTGGGTTATATTCTGTCAGTGAGGAGACAGTCTGTGGGTTATATTCTGTCAGTGAGGAGACAGTCTGTGGGTTATATTCTGTCAGTGAGGAGACAGTCTGTGGGTTATATTCTGTCAGTGAGGAGACAGTCTGTGGGTTATATTCTGTCAGTGAGGAGACAGTCTGTGGGTTATATTCTGTCAGTGAGTGAGGACAGTCTGTGGGTTATATTCTGTCAGTGAGTGAGGAGACAGTCTGTGGGTTATATTCTGTCAGTGAGTGAGACAGTCTGTGGGTTATATTCTGTCAGTGAGGAGACAGTCTGTGGGTTATATTCTGTCAGTGAGGAGACAGTCTGTGGGTTATATTCTGTCAGTGAGGAGACAGTCTGTGGGTTATATTCTGTCAGTGAGGAGACAGTCTGTGGGTTATATTCTGTCAGTGAGGAGACAGTCTGTGGGTTATATTCTGTCAGTGAGGAGACAGTCTGTGGGTTATATTCTGAAGTGAGGAGACAGTCTGTGGGTTATATTCTGTCAGTGAGGAGACAGTCTGTGGGTTATATTCTGTAAGTGAGGAGACAGTCTGTGGGTTATATTCTGTCAGTGAGTGAGGAGACAGTCTGTGGGTTATATTCTGTCAGTGAGGAGACAGTCTGTGGGTTATATTCTGTCAGTGAGGAGACAGTCTGTGGGTTTATTCTGTCAGTGAGGAGACAGTCTGTGGGTTATATTCTGTCAGTGAGGATACAGTCTGTGGGTTATATTCTGTCAGTGAGTGAGGATACAGTCTGTGGGTTATATTCTGTCAGTGAGTGAGGAGACAGTCTGTGGGTTATATTCTGTCAGTGAGAGACAGTCTGTGGGTTATATTCTGTCAGTGAGGAGGAGACAGTCTGTGGGTTATATTCTGTCAGTGAGGAGACAGTCTGTGGGTTATATTCTGTCAGTGAGGAGACAGTCTGTGGGTTATATTCTGTCAGTGAGGAGACAGTCTGTGGGTTATATTCTGTCAGTGAGGAGACAGTCTGTGGGTTATATTCTGTCAGTGAGGAGACAGTCTGTGGGTTATATTCTGTCAGTGAGGAGACAGTCTGTGGGTTATATTCTGTCAGTGAGTGAGGAGACAGTCTGTGGGTTATATTCTGTCAGTGAGTGAGGAGACAGTCTGTGGGTTATATTCTGTCAGTGAGGAGACAGTCTGTGGGTTATATTCTGTCAGTGAGGAGACAGTCTGTGGGTTATATTCTGTCAGTGAGGAGACAGTCTGTGGGTTATATTCTGTCAGTGAGGAGACAGTCTGTGGGTTATATTCTGTCAGTGAGGAGACAGTCTGTGGGTTATATTCTGTCAGTGAGGAGACAGTCTGTGGGTTATATTCTGTCAGTGAGGGACAGTCTGTGGGTTATATTCTGTCAGTGAGTGAGGACAGTCTGTGGGTTATATTCTGTCAGTGAGGGAACAGTCTGTGGGTTATATTCTGTCAGTGAGGAGACAGTCTGTGGGTTATATTCTGTCAGTGAGGAGACAGTCTGTGGGTTATATTCTGTCAGTGAGGAGACAGTCTGTGGGTTATATTCTGTCAGTGAGTGAGAGACAGTCTGTGGGTTATATTCTGTCAGTGAGGAGACAGTCTGTGGGTTATATTCTGTCAGTGAGGAGACAGTCTGTGGGTTATATTCTGTCAGTGAGGAGACAGTCTGTGGGTTATATTCTGTCAGTGAGGAGACAGTCTGTGGGTTATATTCTGTCAGTGAGGAGACAGTCTGTGGGTTATATTCTGTCAGTGAGGAGACAGTCTGTGGGTTATATTCTGTCAGTGAGAGAGACAGTCTGTGGGTTATATTCTGTCAGTGAGGAGACAGTCTGTGGGTTATATTCTGTCAGTGAGGAGACAGTCTGTGGGTTATATTCTGTCAGTGAGGAGACAGTCTGTGGGTTATATTCTGTCAGTGAGGAGACAGTCTGTGGGTTATATTCTGTCAGTGAGGAGACAGTCTGTGGGTTATATTCTGTCAGTGAGGAGACAGTCTGTGGGTTATATTCTGTCAGTGAGGAGACAGTCTGTGGGTTATATTCTGTCAGTGAGGAGACAGTCTGTGGGTTATATTCTGTCAGTGAGGAGACAGTCTGTGGGTTATATTCTGTCAGTGAGGAGACAGTCTGTGGGTTATATTCTGTCAGTGAGGAGACAGTCTGTGGGTTATATTCTGTCAGTGAGGAGACAGTCTGTGGGTTATATTCTGTCAGTGAGTGAGGAGACAGTCTGTGGGTTATATTCTGTCAGTGAGGAGACAGTCTGTGGGTTATATTCTGTCAGTGAGGAGACAGTCTGTGGGTTATATTCTGTCAGTGAGGAGACAGTCTGTGGGTTATATTCTGTCAGTGAGTGAGGAGACAGTCTGTGGGTTATATTCTGTCAGTGAGGAGACAGTCTGTGGGTTATATTCTGTCAGTGAGGAGACAGTCTGTGGGTTATATTCTGTCAGTGAGGAGACAGTCTGTGGGTTATATTCTGTCAGTGAGGAGACAGTCTGTGGGTTATATTCTGTCAGTGAGGAGACAGTCTGTGGGTTATATTCTGTCAGTGAGGAGACAGTCTGTGGGTTATATTCTGTCAGTGAGGAGACAGTCTGTGGGTTATATTCTGTCAGTGAGGAGACAGTCTGTGGGTTATATTCTGTCAGTGAGGAGACAGTCTGTGGGTTATATTCTGTCAGTGAGGAGACAGTCTGTGGGTTATATTCTGTCAGTGAGGAGACAGTCTGTGGGTTATATTCTGTCAGTGAGGAGACAGTCTGTGGGTTATATTCTGTCAGTGAGGAGACAGTCTGTGGGTTATATTCTGTCAGTGAGGAGACAGTCTGTGGGTTATATTCTGTCAGTGAGGAGACAGTCTGTGGGTTATATTCTGTCAGTGAGGAGACAGTCTGTGGGTTATATTCTGTCAGTGAGTGAGGAGACAGTCTGTGGGTTATATTCTGTCAGTGAGGAGACAGTCTGTGGGTTATATTCTGTCAGTGAGGAGACAGTCTGTGGGTTATATTCTGTCAGTGAGGAGACAGTCTGTGGGTTATATTCTGTCAGTGAGGAGACAGTCTGTGGGTTATATTCTGTCAGTGAGGAGACAGTCTGTGGGTTATATTCTGTCAGTGAGTGAGGAGACAGTCTGTGGGTTATATTCTGTCAGTGAGGAGACAGTCTGTGGGTTATATTCTGTCAGTGAGGAACAGTCTGTGGGTTATATTCTGTCAGTGAGGAGACAGTCTGTGGGTTATATTCTGTCAGTGAGGAGACAGTCTGTGGGTTATATTCTGTCAGTGAGTGAGGAGACAGTCTGTGGGTTATATTCTGTCAGTGAGGAGACAGTCTGTGGGTTATATTCTGTCAGTGAGGAGACAGTCTGTGGGTTATATTCTGTCAGTGAGGAGACAGTCTGTGGGTTATATTCTGTCAGTGAGGAGACAGTCTGTGGGTTATATTCTGTCAGTGAGGAGACAGTCTGTGGGTTATATTCTGTCAGTGAGGAGACAGTCTGTGGGTTATATTCTGTCAGTGAGGAGACAGTCTGTGGGTTATATTCTGTCAGTGAGTGAGACAGTCTGTGGGTTATATTCTGTCAGTGAGGAGACAGTCTGTGGGTTATATTCTGTCAGTGAGGAGACAGTCTGTGGGTTATATTCTGTCAGTGAGGAGACAGTCTGTGGGTTATATTCTGTCAGTGAGGAGACAGTCTGTGGGTTATATTCTGTCAGTGAGGAGACAGTCTGTGGGTTATATTCTGTCAGTGAGGAGACAGTCTGTGGGTTATATTCTGTCAGTGAGGAGACAGTCTGTGGGTTATATTCTGTCAGTGAGGAGACAGTCTGTGGGTTATATTCTGTCAGTGAGGAGACAGTCTGTGGGTTATATTCTGTCAGTGAGGAGACAGTCTGTGGGTTATATTCTGTCAGTGAGTGAGGAGACAGTCTGTGGGTTATATTCTGTCAGTGAGGAGACAGTCTGTGGGTTATATTCTGTCAGTGAGGAGACAGTCTGTGGGTTATATTCTGTCAGTGAGGAGACAGTCTGTGGGTTATATTCTGTCAGTGAGTGAGGATACAGTCTGTGGGTTATATTCTGTCAGTGAGTGGGAGACAGTCTGTGGGTTATATTCTGTCAGTGAGGAGACAGTCTGTGGGTTATATTCTGTCAGTGAGGAGACAGTCTGTGGGTTATATTCTGTCAGTGAGGAGACAGTCTGTGGGTTATATTCTGTCAGTGAGGAGACAGTCTGTGGGTTATATTCTGTCAGTGAGGAGACAGTCTGTGGGTTATATTCTGTCAGTGAGGAGACAGTCTGTGGGTTATATTCTGTCAGTGAGGAGACAGTCTGTGGGTTATATTCTGTCAGTGAGGAGACAGTCTGTGGGTTATATTCTGTCAGTGAGGAGACAGTCTGTGGGTTATATTCTGTCAGTGAGGAGACAGTCTGTGGGTTATATTCTGTCAGTGAGTGAGGAGACAGTCTGTGGGTTATATTCTGTCAGTGAGGAGACAGTCTGTGGGTTATATTCTGTCAGTGAGGAGACAGTCTGTGGGTTATATTCTGTCAGTGAGGAGACAGTCTGTGGGTTATATTCTGTCAGTGAGGAGACAGTCTGTGGGTTATATTCTGTCAGTGAGGAGACAGTCTGTGGGTTATATTCTGTCAGTGAGGAGACAGTCTGTGGGTTATATTCTGTCAGTGAGTGAGAGACAGTCTGTGGGTTATATTCTGTCAGTGAGGAGACAGTCTGTGGGTTATATTCTGTCAGTGAGGAGACAGTCTGTGGGTTATATTCTGAAGTGAGGAGACAGTCTGTGGGTTATATTCTGTCAGTGAGGAGACAGTCTGTGGGTTATATTCTGTCAGTGAGGAGACAGTCTGTGGGTTATATTCTGTCAGTGAGGAGACAGTCTGTGGGTTATATTCTGTCAGTGAGGAGACAGTCTGTGGGTTATATTCTGTCAGTGAGGAGACAGTCTGTGGGTTATATTCTGTCAGTGAGGAGACAGTCTGTGGGTTATATTCTGTCAGTGAGGAGACAGTCTGTGGGTTATATTCTGTCAGTGAGGAGACAGTCTGTGGGTTATATTCTGTCAGTGAGGAGACAGTCTGTGGGTTATATTCTGTCAGTGAGGAGACAGTCTGTGGGTTATATTCTGTCAGTGAGGAGACAGTCTGTGGGTTATATTCTGTCAGTGAGGAGACAGTCTGTGGGTTATATTCTGTCAGTGAGGAGACAGTCTGTGGGTTATATTCTGTCAGTGAGGAGACAGTCTGTGGGTTATATTCTGTCAGTGAGGAGACAGTCTGTGGGTTATATTCTGTCAGTGAGGAGACAGTCTGTGGGTTATATTCTGTCAGTGAGTGAGGAGACAGTCTGTGGGTTATATTCTGTCAGTGAGGAGACAGTCTGTGGGTTATATTCTGTCAGTGAGGAGACAGTCTGTGGGTTATATTCTGTCAGTGAGGAGACAGTCTGTGGGTTATATTCTGTCAGTGAGTGAGGACAGTCTGTGGGTTATATTCTGTCAGTGAGGAGACAGTCTGTGGGTTATATTCTGTCAGTGAGGAGGAGACAGTCTGTGGGTTATATTCTGTCAGTGAGGAGACAGTCTGTGGGTTATATTCTGTCAGTGAGGAGACAGTCTGTGGGTTATATTCTGTCAGTGAGGAGACAGTCTGTGGGTTATATTCTGTCAGTGAGGAGACAGTCTGTGGGTTATATTCTGTCAGTGAGGAGACAGTCTGTGGGTTATATTCTGTCAGTGAGGAGACAGTCTGTGGGTTATATTCTGTCAGTGAGGAGACAGTCTGTGGGTTATATTCTGTCAGTGAGGAGACAGTCTGTGGGTTATATTCTGTCAGTGAGGAGACAGTCTGTGGGTTATATTCTGTCAGTGAGGAGACAGTCTGTGGGTTATATTCTGTCAGTGAGTGAGGACAGTCTGTGGGTTATATTCTGTCAGTGAGGAGACAGTCTGTGGGTTATATTCTGTCAGTGAGGAGACAGTCTGTGGGTTATATTCTGTCAGTGAGGAGACAGTCTGTGGGTTATATTCTGTCAGTGAGGAGACAGTCTGTGGGTTATATTCTGTCAGTGAGGAGACAGTCTGTGGGTTATATTCTGTCAGTGAGGAGACAGTCTGTGGGTTATATTCTGTCAGTGAGTGAGACAGTCTGTGGGTTATATTCTGTCAGTGAGGAGACAGTCTGTGGGTTATATTCTGTCAGTGAGGAGACAGTCTGTGGGTTATATTCTGTCAGTGAGGAGACAGTCTGTGGGTTATATTCTGTCAGTGAGGAGACAGTCTGTGGGTTATATTCTGTCAGTGAGGAGACAGTCTGTGGGTTATATTCTGTCAGTGAGGAGACAGTCTGTGGGTTATATTCTGTCAGTGAGGAGACAGTCTGTGGGTTATATTCTGTCAGTGAGGAGACAGTCTGTGGGTTATATTCTGTCAGTGAGGAGACAGTCTGTGGGTTATATTCTGTCAGTGAGGAGACAGTCTGTGGGTTATATTCTGTCAGTGAGGAGACAGTCTGTGGGTTATATTCTGTCAGTGAGGAGACAGTCTGTGGGTTATATTCTGTCAGTGAGGAGACAGTCTGTGGGTTATATTCTGTCAGTGAGGAGACAGTCTGTGGGTTATATTCTGTCAGTGAGGAGACAGTCTGTGGGTTATATTCTGTCAGTGAGGAGACAGTCTGTGGGTTATATTCTGTCAGTGAGGAGACAGTCTGTGGGTTATATTCTGTCAGTGAGGAGACAGTCTGTGGGTTATATTCTGTCAGTGAGGAGACAGTCTGTGGGTTATATTCTGTCAGTGAGGAGACAGTCTGTGGGTTATATTCTGTCAGTGAGGAGACAGTCTGTGGGTTATATTCTGTCAGTGAGTGGAGACAGTCTGTGGGTTATATTCTGTCAGTGAGGAGACAGTCTGTGGGTTATATTCTGTCAGTGAGGAGACAGTCTGTGGGTTATATTCTGAAAGTGAGGAGACAGTCTGTGGGTTATATTCTGTCAGTGAGGAGACAGTCTGTGGGTTATATTCTGTCAGTGAGGAGACAGTCTGTGGGTTATATTCTGTCAGTGAGGAGACAGTCTGTGGGTTATATTCTGTCAGTGAGGAGACAGTCTGTGGGTTATATTCTGTCAGTGAGGAGACAGTCTGTGGGTTATATTCTGTCAGTGAGGAGACAGTCTGTGGGTTATATTCTGTCAGTGAGGAGACAGTCTGTGGGTTATATTCTGTCAGTGAGGAGACAGTCTGTGGGTTATATTCTGTCAGTGAGGAGACAGTCTGTGGGTTATATTCTGTCAGTGAGTGAGAGACAGTCTGTGGGTTATATTCTGTCAGTGAGGAGACAGTCTGTGGGTTATATTCTGTCAGTGAGGAGACAGTCTGTGGGTTATATTCTGTCAGTGAGGAGACAGTCTGTGGGTTATATTCTGTCAGTGAGGAGACAGTCTGTGGGTTATATTCTGTCAGTGAGGAGACAGTCTGTGGGTTATATTCTGTCAGTGAGGAGACAGTCTGTGGGTTATATTCTGTCAGTGAGGAGACAGTCTGTGGGTTATATTCTGTCAGTGAGGAGACAGTCTGTGGGTTATATTCTGAAAGTGAGGAGACAGTCTGTGGGTTATATTCTGTCAGTGAGGAGACAGTCTGTGGTTTATATTCTGTCAGTGAGGAGACAGTCTGTGGGTTATATTCTGTCAGTGAGTGAGGAGACAGTCTGTGGGTTATATTCTGTCAGTGAGGAGACAGTCTGTGGGTTATATTCTGTCAGTGAGGAGACAGTCTGTGGGTTATATTCTGAAAGTGAGGAGACAGTCTGTGGGTTATATTCTGTCAGTGAGGACAGTCTGTGGGTTATATTCTGTCAGTGAGTGAGGATACAGTCTGTGGGTTATATTCTGTCAGTGAGTGAGGAGACAGTCTGTGGGTTATATTCTGTCAGTGAGGAGACAGTCTGTGGGTTATATTCTGTCAGTGAGGAGACAGTCTGTGGGTTATATTCTGTCAGTGAGGAGACAGTCTGTGGGTTATATTCTGTCAGTGAGGAGACAGTCTGTGGGTTATATTCTGTCAGTGAGGAGACAGTCTGTGGGTTATATTCTGTCAGTGAGGAGACAGTCTGTGGGTTATATTCTGTCAGTGAGGAGACAGTCTGTGGGTTATATTCTGTCAGTGAGTGAGGAGACAGTCTGTGGGTTACATTCTGTCAGTGAGGGAACAGTCTGTGGGTTATATTCCGTCAGTGAGGGAACAGTCTGTGGGTTATATTCGGTCAATGTGGAGACAGTCTGTGGGTTATATTCTGTCAATGAGGGGACAGTCTGTGGGTTATATTCTGTCAGTGAGTGAGGAGACAGTCTGTGGGTTATATTCTGTCAGTGAGGAGACAGTCTGTGGGTTATATTCTGTCAGTGAGGAGACAGTCTGTGGGTTATATTCTGTCAGTGAGGAGACAGTCTGTGGGTTATATTCTGTCAGTGAGGAGGACAGTCTGTGGGTTATATTCTGTCAGTGAGGAGACAGTCTGTGGGTTATATTCTGTCAGTGAGGAGACAGTCTGTGGGTTATATTCTGTCAGTGAGGAGACAGTCTGTGGGTTATATTCTGTCAGTGAGGAGACAGTCTGTGGGTTATATTCTGTCAGTGAGGAGACAGTCTGTGGGTTATATTCTGAAAGTGAGGAGACAGTCTGTGGGTTATATTCTGTCAGTGAGTGAGAGACAGTCTGTGGGTTATATTCTGTCAGCACGGAGACAATCTGTGGGTTATATTCTGTCAGTGAGGAGACAGTCTGTGGGTTATATTCTGTCAGTGAGGAGACAGTCTGTGGGTTATATTCTGTCAGTGAGGAGACAGTCTGTGGGTTATATTCTGTCAGTGACGAGACAGTCTGTGGGTTATATTCTGTCAGTGAGGAGACAGTCTGTGGGTTATATTCTGTCAGTGAGGAGACAGTCTGTGGGTTATATTCTGTCAGTGAGGAGACAGTCTGTGGGTTATATTCTGAAAGTGAGGAGACAGTCTGTGGGTTATATTCTGTCAGTGAGGAGACAGTCTGTGGGTTATATTCTGTCAGTGAGGAGACAGTCTGTGGGTTATATTCTGTCAGTGAGGAGACAGTCTGTGGGTTATATTCTGTCAGTGAGGAGACAGTCTGTGG
Organism: Squalus acanthias; assembly: GCA_030390025.1. Classification (NCBI taxonomy): domain Eukaryota; kingdom Metazoa; phylum Chordata; class Chondrichthyes; order Squaliformes; family Squalidae; genus Squalus; species Squalus acanthias. The sequence goes on from CM059430.1 coordinate 91,718,566, forward strand.
GTTATATTCTGTCAGTGAGGAGACAGTCTGTGGGTTATATTCTGTCAGTGAGGAGACAGTCTGTGGGTTATATTCTGTCAGTGAGTGAGGATACAGTCTGTGGGTTATATTCTGTCAGTGAGTGAGGAGACAGTCTGTGGGTTATATTCTGTCAGTGAGAGACAGTCTGTGGGTTATATTCTGTCAGTGAGTGAGGAGACAGTCTGTGGGTTATATTCTGTCAGTGAGGAGACAGTCTGTGGGTTATATTCTGTCAGTGAGGAGACAGTCTGTGGGTTATATTCTGTCAGTGAGGAGACAGTCTGTGGGTTATATTCTGTCAGTGAGGAGACAGTCTGTGGGTTATATTCTGTCAGTGAGGAGACAGTCTGTGGGTTATATTCTGTCAGTGAGGAGACAGTCTGTGGGTTATATTCTGTCAGTGAGGAGACAGTCTGTGGGTTATATTCTGTCAGTGAGGAGGAGACAGTCTGTGGGTTATATTCTGTCAGTGAGGGACAGTCTGTGGGTTATATTCTGTCAGTGAGGAGAACAGTCTGTGGGTTATATTCTGTCAGTGAGGAGACAGTCTGTGGGTTATATTCTGTCAGTGAGGAGACAGTCTGTGGGTTATATTCTGTCAGTGAGGAGGAGACAGTCTGTGGGTTATATTCTGTCAGTGAGGAGACAGTCTGTGGGTTATATTCTGTCAGTGAGGAGACAGTCTGTGGGTTATATTCTGTCAGTGAGGAGACAGTCTGTGGGTTATATTCTGTCAGTGAGGAGACAGTCTGTGGGTTATATTCTGTCAGTGAGGAGACAGTCTGTGGGTTATATTCTGTCAGTGAGGAGACAGTCTGTGGGTTATATTCTGTCAGTGAGGAGACAGTCTGTGGGTTATATTCTGTCAGTGAGGAGACAGTCTGTGGGTTATATTCTGTCAGTGAGGAGACAGTCTGTGGGTTATATTCTGTCAGTGAGGAGACAGTCTGTGGGTTATATTCTGTCAGTGAGTGAGGAGACAGTCTGTGGGTTATATTCTGTCAGTGAGGAGACAGTCTGTGGGTTATATTCTGTCAGTGAGGAGACAGTCTGTGGGTTATATTCTGTCAGTGAGGAGACAGTCTGTGGGTTATATTCTGTCAGTGAGGAGACAGTCTGTGGGTTATATTCTGTCAGTGAGGAGACAGTCTGTGGGTTATATTCTGTCAGTGAGGAGACAGTCTGTGGGTTATATTCTGTCAGTGAGGAGACAGTCTGTGGGTTATATTCTGTCAGTGAGGAGACAGTCTGTGGGTTATATTCTGTCAGTGAGGAGACAGTCTGTGGGTTATATTCTGTCAGTGAGGAGACAGTCTGTGGGTTATATTCTGTCAGTGAGGAGACAGTCTGTGGGTTATATTCTGTCAGTGAGGAGACAGTCTGTGGGTTATATTCTGTCAGTGAGGAGACAGTCTGTGGGTTATATTCTGTCAGTGAGGAGACAGTCTGTGGGTTATATTCTGAAAGTGAGGAGACAGTCTGTGGGTTATATTCTGTCAGTGAGGAGACAGTCTGTGGGTTATATTCTGTCAGTGAGGAGACAGTCTGTGGGTTATATTCTGTCAGTGAGGAGACAGTCTGTGGTTTATATTCTGTCAAAGGAGACAGTCTGTGGGTTATATTCTGTCAGTGAGGAGACAGTCTGTGGGTTATATTCTGTCAGTGAGGAGACAGTCTGTGGGTTATATTCTGTCAGTGAGTGAGAGACAGTCTGTGGGTTATATTCTGTCAGTAGGAGACAGTCTGTGGGTTATATTCTGTCAGTGAGGAGACAGTCTGTGGGTTATATTCTGAAAGTGAGGAGACAGTCTGTGGGTTATTTCTGTCAGTGAGGAGACAGTCTGTGGGTTATATTCTGTCAGTGAGGAGACAGTCTGTGGGTTATATTCTGTCAGTGAGGAGACAGTCTGTGGGTTATATTCTGTCAGTGAGGAGACAGTCTGTGGGTTATATTCTGTCAGTGAGGAGACAGTCTGTGGGTTATATTCTGTCAGTGAGGAGACAGTCTGTGGGTTATATTCTGTCAGTGAGGAGACAGTCTGTGGGTTATATTCTGTCAGTGAGGAGACAGTCTGTGGGTTATATTCTGTCAGTGAGTGAGGAGACAGTCTGTGGGTTATATTCTGTCAGTGAGGAGACAGTCTGTGGGTTATATTCTGTCAGTGAGGAGACAGTCTGTGGGTTATATTCTGTCAGTGAGGAGACAGTCTGTGGGTTATATTCTGTCAGTGAGGAGACAGTCTGTGGGTTATATTCTGTCAGTGAGGAGACAGTCTGTGGGTTATATTCTGTCAGTGAGGAGACAGTCTGTGGGTTATATTCTGTCAGTGAGGAGACAGTCTGTGGGTTATATTCTGTCAGTGAGGAGACAGTCTGTGGGTTATATTCTGTCAGTGAGGAGACAGTCTGTGGGTTATATTCTGTCAGTGAGGAGACAGTCTGTGGGTTATATTCTGTCAGTGAGGAGACAGTCTGTGGGTTATATTCTGTCAGTGAGGAGACAGTCTGTGGGTTATATTCTGTCAGTGAGTGAGGAGACAGTCTGTGGGTTATATTCTGTCAGTGTGAGGAGACAGTCTGTGGGTTATATTCTGTCAGTGAGGAGACAGTCTGTGGGTTATATTCTGTCAGTGAGGAGACAGTCTGTGGGTTATATTCTGTCAGTGAGGAGACAGTCTGTGGGTTATATTCTGTCAGTGAGGAGACAGTCTGTGGGTTATATTCTGTCAGTGAGGAGACAGTCTGTGGGTTATATTCTGTCAGTGAGGAGACAGTCTGTGGGTTATATTCTGTCAGTGAGGAGACAGTCTGTGGGTTATATTCTGTCAGTGAGGAGACAGTCTGTGGGTTATATTCTGTCAGTGAGGAGACAGTCTGTGGGTTATATTCTGTCAGAGTGAGGAGACAGTCTGTGGGTTATATTCTGTCAGTGAGGAGACAGTCTGTGGGTTATATTCTGTCAGTGAGGAGACAGTCTGTGGGTTATATTCTGTCAGTGAGGAGACAGTCTGTGGGTTATATTCTGTCAGTGAGGAGACAGTCTGTGGGTTATATTCTGTCAGTGAGAGGAGACAGTCTGTGGGTTATATTCTGTCAGTGAGGAGACAGTCTGTGGGTTATATTCATTCAGTGAATGAGGAGACAGTCTGTGGGTTATATTCTGTCAGTGAGGGGACAGTCTGTGGGTTATATTCTGTCAGTGAGGAGACAGTCTGTGGGTTATATTCTGTCAGTGAGGAGACAGTCTGTGGGTTATATTCTGTCAGTGAGGAGACAGTCTGTGGGTTATATTCTGTCAGTGAGGAGACAGTCTGTGGGTTATATTCTGTCAGTGAGGAGACAGTCTGTGGGTTATATTCTGTCAGTGAGGAGACAGTCTGTGGGTTATATTCTGTCAGTGAGTGAGACAGTCTGTGGGTTATATTCTGTCAGTGAGGAGACAGTCTGTGGGTTATATTCTGTCAGTGAGGAGACAGTCTGTGGGTTATATTCTGTCAGTGAGGAGACAGTCTGTGGGTTATATTCTGTCAGTGAGGAGACAGTCTGTGGGTTATATTCTGTCAGTGAGGAGACAGTCTGTGGGTTATATTCTGTCAGTGAGGAGACAGTCTGTGGGTTATATTCTGTCAGTGAGGAGACAGTCTGTGGGTTATATTCTGTCAGTGAGGAGACAGTCTGTGGGTTATATTCTGTCAGTGAGGAGACAGTCTGTGGGTTATATTCTGTCAGTGAGGAGACAGTCTGTGGGTTATATTCTGTCAGTGAGGAGACAGTCTGTGGGTTATATTCTGTCAGTGAGGAGACAGTCTGTGGGTTATATTCTGTCAGTGAGGAGACAGTCTGTGGGTTATATTCTGTCAGTGAGGAGACAGTCTGTGGGTTATATTCTGTCAGTGAGGAGACAGTCTGTGGGTTATATTCTGTCAGTGAGGAGACAGTCTGTGGGTTATATTCTGTCAGTGAGGAGACAGTCTGTGGGTTATATTCTGTCAGTGAGGAGACAGTCTGTGGGTTATATTCTGTCAGTGAGGAGACAGTCTGTGGGTTATATTCTGTCAGTGAGGAGACAGTCTGTGGGTTATATTCTGTCAGTGAGGAGACAGTCTGTGGGTTATATTCTGTCAGTGAGGAGACAGTCTGTGGGTTTTTCTGTCAGTGAGGAGACAGTCTGTGGGTTATATTCTGTCAGTGAGGAGACAGTCTGTGGGTTATATTCTGTCAGTGAGGAGACAGTCTGTGGGTTATATTCTGTCAGTGAGTGAGGAGACAGTCTGTGGGTTATATTCTGTCAGTGAGGAGACAGTCTGTGGGTTATATTCTGAAGTGAGGAGACAGTCTGTGGGTTATATTCTGTCAGTGAGGAGACAGTCTGTGGGTTATATTCTGTCAGTGAGTGAGGAGACAGTCTGTGGGTTATATTCTGTCAGTGAGTGAGGAGACAGTCTGTGGGTTATATTCTGTCAGTGAGTGAGGAGACAGTCTGTGGGTTATATTCTGTCAGTGAGGAGACAGTCTGTGGGTTATATTCTGTCAGTGAGGAGACAGTCTGTGGGTTATATTCTGTCAGTGAGGAGACAGTCTGTGGGTTATATTCTGTCAGTGAGTGAGGAGACAGTCTGTGGGTTATATTCTGTCAGTGAGGAGGAGACAGTCTGTGGGTTATATTCTGTCAGTGAGGAGACAGTCTGTGGGTTATATTCTGTCAGTGAGGAGACAGTCTGTGGGTTATATTCTGTCAGTGAGGAGACAGTCTGTGGGTTATATTCTGTCAGTGAGGAGACAGTCTGTGGGTTATATTCTGTCAGTGAGGAGACAGTCTGTGGGTTATATTCTGTCAGTGAGGAGACAGTCTGTGGGTTATATTCTGTCAGTGAGGAGACAGTCTGTGGGTTATATTCTGTCAGTGAGGAGACAGTCTGTGGGTTATATTCTGTCAGTGAGGAGACAGTCTGTGGGTTATATTCTGTCAGTGAGGAGACAGTCTGTGGGTTATATTCTGTCAGTGAGGAGACAGTCTGTGGGTTATATTCTGTCAGTGAGTGAGGAGACAGTCTGTGGGTTATATTCTGTCAGTGAGGAGACAGTCTGTGGGTTATATTCTGTCAGTGAGGAGACAGTCTGTGGGTTATATTCTGTCAGTGAGGAGACAGTCTGTGGGTTATATTCTGTCAGTGAGGAGACAGTCTGTGGGTTATATTCTGTCAGTGAGTGAGGAGACAGTCTGTGGGTTATATTCTGTCAGTGAGGAGACAGTCTGTGGGTTATATTCTGTCAGTGAGGAGACAGTCTGTGGGTTATATTCTGTCAGTGAGGAGACAGTCTGTGGGTTATATTCTGTCAGTGAGGAGACAGTCTGTGGGTTATATTCTGTCAGTGAGGAGACAGTCTGTGGTCTATTTTCTGTCTGTGAGGAGACAGTCTGTGGGTTATATTCTGTCATGAGGAGACAGTCTGTGGGTTATATTCTGTCAGTGAGTGAGGAGACAGTCTGTGGGTTATATTCTGTCAGTGAGGAGACAGTCTGTGGGTTATATTCTGTCAGTGAGGAGACAGTCTGTGGGTTATATTCTGTCAGTGAGGAGACAGTCTGTGGGTTATATTCTGTCAGTGAGGAGACAGTCTGTGGGTTATATTCTGTCAGTGAGGAGACAGTCTGTGGGTTATATTCTGTCAGTGAGGAGACAGTCTGTGGGTTATATTCTGTCAGTGAGGAGACAGTCTGTGGGTTATATTCTGTCAGTGAGGAGACAGTCTGTGGGTTATATTCTGTCAGTGAGGAGACAGTCTGTGGGTTATATTCTGTCAGTGAGGAGACAGTCTGTGGGTTATATTCTGTCAGTGAGGAGACAGTCTGTGGGTTATATTCTGTCAGTGAGTGAGGAGACAGTCTGTGGGTTATATTCTGTCAGTGAGGAGACAGTCTGTGGGTTATATTCTGTCAGTGAGGAGACAGTCTGTGGGTTATATTCTGTCAGTGAGGAGACAGTCTGTGGGTTATATTCTGTCAGTGAGTGAGGATACAGTCTGTGGGTTATATTCTGTCAGTGAGTGTGGAGACAGTCTGTGGGTTATATTCTGTCAGTGAGTGTGGAGACGGTCTGTGGGTTATATTCTGTCAGTGAGGAGACAGTCTGTGGGTTATATTCTGTCAGTGAGGAGACAGTCTGTGGGTTATATTCTGTCAGTGAGGAGACAGTCTGTGGGTTATATTCTGTCAGTGAGGAGACAGTCTGTGGGTTATATTCTGTCAGTGAGGAGACAGTCTGTGGGTTATATTCTGAAAGTGAGGAGACAGTCTGTGGGTTATATTCTGTCAGTGAGGAGACAGTCTGTGGGTTATATTCTGTCAGTGAGTGAGGACAGTCTGTGGGTTATATTCTGTCAGTGAGTGAGGAGACAGTCTGTGGGTTATATTCTGTCAGTGAGGAGACAGTCTGTGGGTTATATTCTGTCAGTGAGGAGACAGTCTGTGGGTTATATTCTGTCAGTGAGGAGACAGTCTGTGGGTTATATTCTGTCAGTGAGGAGACAGTCTGTGGGTTATATTCTGTCAGTGAGGAGACAGTCTGTGGGTTATATTCTGTCAGTGAGGAGACAGTCTGTGGGTTATATTCTGTCAGTGAGGAGACAGTCTGTGGGTTATATTCTGTCAGTGAGGAGACAGTCTGTGGGTTATATTCTGTCAGTGAGGAGACAGTCTGTGGGTTATATTCTGTCAGTGAGGAGACAGTCTGTGGGTTATATTCTGTCAGTGAGGAGACAGTCTGTGGGTTATATTCTGTCAGTGAGTGAGGAGACAGTCTGTGGGTTATATTCTGTCAGTGAGTGAGACAGTCTGTGGGTTATATTCTGTCAGTGAGGAGACAGTCTGTGGGTTATATTCTGTCAGTGAGGAGACAGTCTGTGGGTTATATTCTGTCAGTGAGGAGACAGTCTGTGGGTTATATTCTGTCAGTGAGGAGACAGTCTGTGGGTTATATTCTGTCAGTGAGGAGACAGTCTGTGGGTTATATTCTGTCAGTGAGGAGACAGTCTGTGGGTTATATTCTGTCAGTGAGGAGACAGTCTGTGGGTTATATTCTGTCAGTGAGGAGACAGTCTGTGGGTTATATTCTGTCAGTGAGGAGACAGTCTGTGGGTTATATTCTGTCAGTGAGTGAGGAGACAGTCTGTGGGTTATATTCTGTCAGTGAGGAGACAGTCTGTGGGTTATATTCTGTCAGTGAGGAGACAGTCTGTGGGTTATATTCTGAAGTGAGGAGACAGTCTGTGGGTTATATTCTGTCAGTGAGGAGACAGTCTGTGGGTTATATTCTGTCAGTGAGGAGACAGTCTGTGGGTTATATTCTGTCAGTGAGGAGACAGTCTGTGGGTTATATTCTGTCAGTGAGGAGACAGTCTGTGGGTTATATTCTGTCAGTGAGGAGACAGTCTGTGGGTTATATTCTGAAAGTGAGGAGACAGTCTGTGGGTTATATTCTGTCAGTGAGGAGACAGTCTGTGGGTTATATTCTGTCAGTGAGGAGACAGTCTGTGGGTTATATTCTGTCAGTGAGTGAGGAGACAGTCTGTGGGTTATATTCTGTCAGTGAGGAGACAGTCTGTGGGTTATATTCTGTCAGTGAGGAGACAGTCTGTGGGTTTTATTCTGTCAGTGAGGAGACAGTCTGTGGGTTATATTCTGTCAGTGAGGAGACAGTCTGTGGGTTATATTCTGTCAGTGAGGAGACAGTCTGTGGGTTATATTCTGTCAGTGAGTGAGGAGACAGTCTGTGGGTTATATTCTGTCAGTGAGTGAGGAGACAGTCTGTGGGTTATATTCTGTCAGTGAGGAGACAGTCTGTGGGTTATATTCTGTCAGTGAGGAGACAGTCTGTGGGTTATATTCTGTCAGTGAGGAGACAGTCTGTGGGTTATATTCTGTCAGTGAGGAGACAGTCTGTGGGTTATATTCTGTCAGTGAGGAGACAGTCTGTGGGTTATATTCTGTCAGTGAGGGAACAGTCTGTGGGTTATATTCTGTCAGTGAGGAGACAGTCTGTGGGTTATATTCTGTCAGTGAGGAGACAGTCTGTGGGTTATATTCTGTCAGTGAGGAGACAGTCTGTGGGTTATATTCTGTCAGTGAGTGAGGAGACAGTCTGTGGGTTATATTCTGTCAGTGAGGAGACAGTCTGTGGGTTATATTCTGTCAGTGAGGAGACAGTCTGTGGGTTATATTCTGTCAGTGAGGAGACAGTCTGTGGGTTATATTCTGTCAGTGAGGAGACAGTCTGTGGGTTATATTCTGTCAGTGAGGAGACAGTCTGTGGGTTATATTCTGTCAGTCAGTCTGTGGGTTATATTCTGTCAGTGAATGAGGAGACAGTCTGTGGGTTATATTCTGTCAGTGAGTGTGGAGACAGTCTGTGGGTTATATTCTGTCAGTGAGGAGACAGTCTGTGGGTTATATTCTGTCAGTGAGGAGACAGTCTGTGGGTTATATTCTGTCAGTGAGGAGACAGTCTGTGGGTTATATTCTGTCAGTGAGGAGACAGTCTGTGGGTTATATTCTGTCAGTGAGGAGACAGTCTGTGGGTTATATTCTGTCAGTGAGGAGACAGTCTGTGGGTTATATTCTGTCAGTGAGTGAGGAGACAGTCTGTGGGTTATATTCTGTCAGTGAGGAGACAGTCTGTGGGTTATATTCTGTCAGTGAGGAGACAGTCTGTGGGTTATATTCTGTCAGTGAGGAGACAGTCTGTGGGTTATTTTCTGTCAGTGAGGAGACAGTCTGTGGGTTATATTCTGTCAGTGAGGAGACAGTCTGTGGGTTATATTCTGTCAGTGAGTGAGGAGACAGTCTGTGGGTTATATTCTGTCAGTGAGGAGACAGTCTGTGGGTTATATTCTGTCAGTGAGGAGACAGTCTGTGGGTTATATTCTGTCAGTGAGGAGACAGTCTGTGGGTTATATTCTGTCAGTGAGTGAGGAGACAGTCTGTGGGTTATATTCTGTCAGTGAGGAGACAGTCTGTGGGTTATATTCTGTCAGTGAGGAGACAGTCTGTGGGTTATATTCTGTCAGTGAGGAGACAGTCTGTGGGTTATATTCTGTCAGTGAGGAGACAGTCTGTGGGTTATATTCTGTCAGTGAGGAGACAGTCTGTGGGTTATATTCTGTCAGTGAGGAGACAGTCTGTGGGTTATATTCTGTCAGTGAGGAGACAGTCTGTGGGTTATATTCTGTCAGTGAGGAGACAGTCTGTGGGTTATATTCTGTCAGTGAGGAGACAGTCTGTGGGTTATATTCTGTCAGTGAGGAGACAGACTGTGGGTTATATTCTGTCAGTGAGGAGACAGTCTGTGGGTTATATTCTGTCAGTGAGGAGACAGTCTGTGGGTTATATTCTGTCAGTGAGGAGACAGTCTGTGGGTTATATTCTGTCAGTGAGGAGACAGTCTGTGGGTTATATTCTGTCAGTGAGGAGACAGTCTGTGGGTTATATTCTGTCAGTGAGGAGACAGTCTGTGGGTTATATTCTGTCAGTGAGGAGACAGTCTGTGGGTTATATTCTGTCAGTGAGGAGACAGTCTGTGGGTTATATTCTGTCAGTGAGGAGACAGTCTGTGGGTTATATTCTGTCAGTGAGTGAGAGACAGTCTGTGGGTTATATTCTGTCAGTGAGGAGACAGTCTGTGGGTTATATTCTGTCAGTGAGGAGACAGTCTGTGGGTTATATTCTGAGTGAGGAGACAGTCTGTGGGTTATATTCTGTCAGTGAGGAGACAGTCTGTGGGTTATATTCTGTCAGTGAGGAGACAGTCTGTGGGTTATATTCTGTCAGTGAGGAGACAGTCTGTGGGTTATATTCTGTCAGTGAGGAGACAGTCTGTGGGTTATATTCTGTCAGTGAGGAGACAGTCTGTGGGTTATATTCTGTCAGTGAGGAGACAGTCTGTGGGTTATATTCTGTAGTGAGGAGACAGTCTGTGGGTTATATTCTGTCAGTGAGGAGACAGTCTGTGGGTTATATTCTGTCAGTGAGGAGACAGTCTGTGGGTTATATTCTGTCAGTGAGAGAGACAGTCTGTGGGTTATATTCTGTCAGTGAGGAGACAGTCTGTGGGTTATATTCTGTCAGTGAGGAGACAGTCTGTGGGTTATATTCTGTCAGTGAGGAGACAGTCTGTGGGTTATATTCTGTCAGTGAGGAGACAGTCTGTGGGTTATATTCTGTCAGTGAGGAGACAGTCTGTGGGTTATATTCTGTCAGTGAGGAGACAGTCTGTGGGTTATATTCTGTCAGTGAGGAGACAGTCTGTGGGTTATATTCTGTCAGTGAGTGGAGACAGTCTGTGGGTTATATTCTGTCAGTGAGGAGACAGTCTGTGGGTTATATTCTGTCAGTGAGGAGACAGTCTGTGGGTTATATTCTGTCAGTGAGGAGACAGTCTGTGGGTTATATTCTGTCAGTGAGGAGACAGTCTGTGGGTTATATTCTGTCAGTGAGGAGACAGTCTGTGGGTTATATTCTGTCAGTGAGGAGACAGTCTGTGGGTTATATTCTGTCAGTGAGGAGACAGTCTGTGGGTTATATTCTGAAAGTGAGGAGACAGTCTGTGGGTTATATTCTGTCAGTGAGGAGACAGTCTGTGGGTTATATTCTGTCAGTGAGGAGACAGTCTGTGGGTTATATTCTGTCAGTGAGTGAGGAGACAGTCTGTGGGTTATATTCTGTCAGTGAGGAGACAGTCTGTGGGTTATATTCTGTCAGTGAGTGAGAGACAGTCTGTGGGTTATATTCTGTCAGTGAGGAGACAGTCTGTGGGTTATATTCTGTCAGTGAGGAGACAGTCTGTGGGTTATATTCTGTCAGTGAGGAGACAGTCTGTGGGTTATATTCTGTCAGTGAGGAGACAGTCTGTGGGTTATATTCTGTCAGTGAGGAGACAGTCTGTGGGTTATATTCTGTCAGTGAGGAGACAGTCTGTGGGTTATATTCTGAAAGTGAGGAGACAGTCTGTGGGTTATATTCTGTCAGTGAGGAGACAGTCTGTGGGTTATATTCTGTCAGTGAGGAGACAGTCTGTGGGTTATATTCTGTCAGTGAGGAGACAGTCTGTGGGTTATATTCTGAAGTGAGGAGACAGTCTGTGGGTTATATTCTGTCAGTGAGGAGACAGTCTGTGGGTTATATTCTGTCAGTGAGAGGAGACAGTGTGGGTTATATTCTGTTAGTGAGTGAGGAGACAGTCTGTGGGTTATATTCTGTCAGTGAGGAGACATCTGTGGGTTATATTCTGTCAGTGAGTGAGGAGACAGTCTGTGGGTTATATTCTGTCAGTGAGGAGACAGTCTGTGGGTTATATTCTGTCAGTGAGGAGACAGTCTGTGGGTTATATTCTGTCAGTGAGGAGACAGTCTGTGGGTTATATTCTGTCAGTGAGGAGACAGTCTGTGGGTTATATTCTGTCAGTGAGGAGACAGTCTGTGGGTTATATTCTGTCAGTGAGGAGACAGTCTGTGGGTTATATTCTGTCAGTGAGGAGACAGTCTGTGGGTTATATTCTGTCAGTGAGGAGACAGTCTGTGGGTTATATTCTGTCAGTGAGGAGACAGTCTGTGGGTTATATTCTGTCAGTGAGGAGACAGTCTGTGGGTTATATTCTGTCAGTGAGGAGACAGTCTGTGGGTTATATTCTGTCAGTGAGGAGACAGTCTGTGGGTTATTTCTGTCAGTGAGGAGACAGTCTGTGGGTTATATTCTGTCAGTGAGGAGACAGTCTGTGGGTTATATTCTGTCAGTGAGTGAGGAGACAGTCTGTGGGTTATATTCTGTCAGTGAGGAGACAGTCTGTGGGTTATATTCTGTCAGTGAGGAGACAGTCTGTGGGTTATATTCTGTCAGTGAGGAGACAGTCTGTGGGTTATATTCTGTCAGTGAGTGAGGAGACAGTCTGTGGGTTATATTCTGTCAGTGAGTGTGGAGACAGTCTGTGGGTTATATTCTGTCAGTGAGGAGACAGTCTGTGGGTTATATTCTGTCAGTGAGGAGACAGTCTGTGGGTTATATTCTGTCAGTGAGGAGACAGTCTGTGGGTTATATTCTGTCAGTGAGGAGACAGTCTGTGGGTTATATTCTGTCAGTGAGGAGACAGTCTGTGGGTTATATTCTGTCAGTGAGGAGACAGTCTGTGGGTTATATTCTGTCAGTGAGGAGACAGTCTGTGGGTTATATTCTGTCAGTGAGGAGACAGTCTGTGGGTTATATTCTGTCAGTGAGGAGACAGTCTGTGGGTTATATTCTGTCAGTGAGGAGACAGTCTGTGGGTTATATTCTGTCAGTGAGGAGACAGTCTGTGGGTTATATTCAGTCATGAGGAGATAGTCTGTGGGTTCTATTCTGTCAGTGAGGAGACAGCCTGTGGTCTATTTTCTGTCTGTGAGGAGACAGTCTGTGGGTTATATTCTGTCAGTGAGGGGACAGTCTGTGTGTTATATTCTGTCAGTGATGGGACAGTCTGTGGGTTATATTCTGTCAGTGAGGAGACAGTCTGTGGGTTATATTCTGTCAGTGAGGAGACAGTCTGTGGGTTATATTCTGTCAGTGAGTGAGGAGACAGTCTGTGGGTTATATTCTGTCAGTGAGGGGACAGTCTGTGGGTTATATTCTGTCAGTCAGGGGACTGTCTGTGGGTTATATTCTGTCAGTGATGAGACAGTCTGTGGGTTATATTCTGTCAGTGAGGAGACAGTCTGTGGGTTATATTCTGTCAGTGAGGAGACAGTCTGTGGGTTATATTCTGTCAGTGAGGAGACAGTCTGTGGGTTATATATTCTGTCAGTGAGGAGACAGTCTGTGGGTTATATTCTGTCAGTGAGTGAGAGACAGTCTGTGGGTTATATTCTGTCAGTGAGGAGACAGTCTGTGGGTTATATTCTGTCAGTGAGGAGACAGTCTGTGGGTTATATTCTGTCAGTGAGGAGACAGTCTGTGGGTTATATTCTGTCAGTGAGGAGACAGTCTGTGGGTTATATTCTGTCAGTGAGGAGACAGTCTGTGGGTTATATTCTGTCAGTGAGGAGACAGTCTGTGGGTTATATTCTGTCAGTGAGGAGACAGTCTGTGGGTTATATTCTGTCAGTGAGGAGACAGTCTGTGGGTTATATTCTGTCAGTGAGGAGACAGTCTGTGGGTTATATTCTGTCAGTGAGGAGACAGTCTGTGGGTTATATTCTGTCAGTGAGGAGACAGTCTGTGGGTTATATTCTGTCAGTGAGGAGACAGTCTGTGGGTTATATTCTTCAGTGAGTGAGAGACAGTCTGTGGGTTATATTCTGTCAGTGAGGAGACAGTCTGTGGGTTATATTCTGTCAGTGAGGAGACAGTCTGTGGGTTATATTCTGTCAGTGAGGAGACAGTCTGTGGGTTATATTCTGTCAGTGAGGAGACAGTCTGTGGGTTATATTCTGTCAGTGAGGAGACAGTCTGTGGGTTATATTCTGTCAGTGAGGAGACAGTCTGTGGGTTATATTCTGTCAGTGAGGAGACAGTCTGTGGGTTATATTCTGTCAGTGAGGAGACAGTCTGTGGGTTATATTCTGTCAGTGAGGAGACAGTCTGTGGGTTATATTCTGTCAGTGAGGAGACAGTCTGTGGGTTATATTCTGTCAGTGAGGAGACAGTCTGTGGGTTATATTCTGTCAGTGAGGAGACAGTCTGTGGGTTATATTCTGTCAGTGAGGAGACAGACTGAGGGTTAAATTCTGTCAGTGAGGAGACAGTCAGTGGGTTACATTGTGTCAGTGAGGGAACAGTCTGTGGGTTATATTCTGTCAGTGAGTGAGGAGACAGTCTGTGGGTTATATTCTGTCAGTGAGGAGACAGTCTGTGGGTTATATTCTGTCAGTGAGGAGACAGTCTGTGGGTTATATTCTGTCAGTGAGGAGACAGTCTGTGGGTTATATTCTGTCAGTGAGGAGACAGTCTGTGGGTTATATTCTGTCAGTGAGGAGACAGTCTGTGGGTTATATTCTGTCAGTGAGGAGACAGTCTGTGGGTTATATTCTGTCAGTGAGGAGACAGTCTGTGGGTTATATTCTGTCAGTGAGGGGACAGTCTGTGGGTTATATTCTGTCAGTGAGTGAGGAGACAGTCTGTGGGTTATATTCTGTCAGTGAGGGAACAGTCTGTGGGTTATATTCTGTCAGTGAGGGAACAGTCTGTGGGTTATATTCTGTCAATGTGGAGACAGTCTGTGGGTTATATTCTGTCAGTGAGGGGACAGTCTGTGGGTTATATTCTGTCAGTGAGTGAGGAGACAGTCTGTGAGTTATATTCTCTCAGTGAGGAGACAGTCTGTGGGTTATATTCTGTCAGTGAGGAGACAGTCTGTGGGTTATATTCTGTCAGTGAGGAGACAGTCTGTGGGTTATATTCTGTCAGTGAGTGAGGAGACAGTCTGTGGGTTATATTCTGTCAGTGAGGAGACAGTCTGTGGGTTATATTCTGTCAGTGAGGAGACAGTCTGTGGGTTATATTCTGTCAGTGAGGAGACAGTCTGTGGGTTATATTCTGTCAGTGAGGAGACAGTCTGTGGGTTATATTCTGTCAGTGAGGAGACAGTCTGTGGGTTATATTCTGTCAGTGAGGAGACAGTCTGTGGGTTATATTCTGTCAGTGAGTGGAGACAGTCTGTGGGTTATATTCTGTCAGTGAGGAGACAGTCTGTGGGTTATATTCTGTCAGTGAGGAGACAGTCTGTGGGTTATATTCTGTCAGTGAGGAGACAGTCTGTGGGTTATATTCTGTCAGTGAGGAGACAGTCTGTGGGTTATATTCTGTCAGTGAGGAGACAGTCTGTGGGTTATATTCTGTCAGTGAGGAGACAGTCTGTGGGTTATATTCTGTCAGTGAGGAGACAGTCTGTGGGTTATATTCTGTCAGTGAGGAGACAGTCTGTGGGTTATATTCTGAAAGTGAGGAGACAGTCTGTGGGTTATATTCTGTCAGTGAGGAGACAGTCTGTGGGTTATATTCTGTCAGTGAGGAGACAGTCTGTGGGTTATATTCTGTCAGTGAGGAGACAGTCTGTGGGTTATATTCTGTCAGTGAGGAGACAGTCTGTGGGTTATATTCTGTCAGTGAGGAGACAGTCTGTGGGTTATATTCTGTCAGTGAGGAGACAGTCTGTGGGTTATATTCTGTCAGTGAGTGAGGAGACAGTCTGTGGGTTATATTCTGTCAGTGAGGAGACAGTCTGTGGGTTATATTCTGTCAGTGAGGAGACAGTCTGTGGGTTATATTCTGTCAGTGAGGAGACAGTCTGTGGGTTATATTCTGTCAGTGAGTGGAGACAGTCTGTGGGTTATATTCTGTCAGTGAGGAGACAGTCTGTGGGTTATATTCTGTCAGTGAGGAGACAGTCTGTGGGTTATATTCTGTCAGTGAGGAGACAGTCTGTGGGTTATATTCTGTCAGTGAGGAGACAGTCTGTGGGTTATATTCTGTCAGTGAGGAGACAGTCTGTGGGTTATATTCTGTCAGTGAGGAGACAGTCTGTGGGTTATATTCTGTCAGTGAGGAGACAGTCTGTGGGTTATATTCTGTCAGTGAGGAGACAGTCTGTGGGTTATATTCTGTCAGTGAGGAGACAGTCTGTGGGTTATATTCTGTCAGTGAGGAGACAGTCTGTGGGTTATATTCTGTCAGTGAGGAGACAGTCTGTGGGTTATATTCTGTCAGTGAGGAGACAGTCTGTGGGTTATATTCTTCAGTCAGTGAGGAGACAGTCTGTGGGTTATATTCTGTCAGTGAGGAGACAGTCTGTGGGTTATATTCTGTCAGTGAGGAGACAGTCTGTGGGTTATATTCTGTCAGTGAGGAGACAGTCTGTGGGTTATATTCTGTCAGTGAGGAGACAGTCTGTGGGTTATATTCTGTCAGTGAGGAGACAGTCTGTGGGTTATATTCTGTCAGTGAGGAGACAGTCTGTGGGTTTATTCTGTCAGTGAGGAGACAGTCTGTGGGTTATATTCTGTCAGTGAGGAGACAGTCTGTGGGTTATATTCTGTCAGTGAGGAGACAGTCTGTGGGTTATATTCTGTCAGTGAGGAGACAGTCTGTGGGTTATATTCTGTCAGTGAGGAGACAGTCTGTGGGTTATATTCTGTCAGTGAGGAGACAGTCTGTGGGTTATATTCTGTCAGTGAGGAGACAGTCTGTGGGTTATATTCTGTCAGTGAGGAGACAGTCTGTGGGTTATATTCTGTCAGTGAGGAGACAGTCTGTGGGTTATATTCTGTCAGTGAGTGAGGAGACAGTCTGTGGGTTATATTCTGTCAGTGAGTGAGGAGACAGTCTGTGGGTTATATTCTGTCAGTGAGGAGACAGTCTGTGGGTTATATTCTGTCAGTGAGGAGACAGTCTGTGGGTTATTTTCTGTCAGTGAGGAGACAGTCTGTGGGTTATATTCTGTCATGAGGAGACAGTCTGTGGGTTATATTCTGTCAGTGAGGAGACAGTCTGTGGGTTATATTCTGTCAGTGAGGAGACAGTCTGTGGGTTATATTCTGTCAGTGAGGGAGACAGTCTGTGGGTTATATTCTGTCAGTGAGGAGGACAGTCTGTGGGTTATATTCTGTCAGTGAGGGAGACAGTCTGTGGGTTATATTCTGTCAGTGAGGAGACAGTCTGTGGGTTATATTCTGTCAGTGAGGAGACAGTCTGTGGGTTATATTCTGTCAGTGAGGAGACAGTCTGTGGGTTATTTCTGTCAGTGAGTGAGGAGACAGTCTGTGGGTTATATTCTGTCAGTGAGGAGACAGTCTGTGGGTTATATTCTGTCAGTGAGGAGACAGTCTGTGGGTTATATTCTGTCAGTGAGGAGACAGTCTGTGGGTTATATTCTGTCAGTGAGTGAGGAGACAGTCTGTGGGTTATATTCTGTCAGTGAGGAGACAGTCTGTGGGTTATATTCTGTCAGTGAGGAGACAGTCTGTGGGTTATATTCTGTCAGTGAGGAGACAGTCTGTGGGTTATATTCTGTCAGTGAGGAGACAGTCTGTGGGTTATATTCTGTCAGTGAGGAGACAGTCTGTGGGTTATATTCTGTCAGTGAGGAGACAGTCTGTGGGTTATATTCTGTCAGTGAGTGAGGAGACAGTCTGTGGGTTATATTCTGTCAGTGAGGAGACAGTCTGTGGGTTATATTCTGTCAGTGAGGAGACAGTCTGTGGGTTATATTCTGTCAGTGAGGAGACAGTCTGTGGGTTATATTCTGTCAGTGAGGAGACAGTCTGTGGGTTATATTCTGTCAGTGAGGAGACAGTCTGTGGGTTATATTCTGTCAGTGAGGAGACAGTCTGTGGGTTATATTCTGTCAGTGAGGAGACAGTCTGTGGGTTATATTCTGTCAGTGAGGAGACAGTCTGTGGGTTATATTCTGTCAGTGAGGAGACAGTCTGTGGGTTATATTCTGTCAGTGAGGAGACAGTCTGTGGGTTATATTCTGTCAGTGAGGAGACAGTCTGTGGGTTATATTCTGTCAGTGAGGAGACAGTCTGTGGGTTATATTCTGTCAGTGAGGAGACAGTCTGTGGGTTATATTCTGTCAGTGCGGAGACAGTCTGTGGGTTATATTCTGTCAGTGAGGAGACAGTCTGTGGGTTATATTCTGTCAGTGAGTGAGGATACAGTCTGTGGGTTATATTCTGTCAGTGAGTGAGGAGACAGTCTGTGGGTTATATTCTGTCAGTGAGAGACAGTCTGTGGGTTATATTCTGTCAGTGAGGAGACAGTCTGTGGGTTATATTCTGTCAGTGAGGAGACAGTCTGTGGGTTATATTCTGTCAGTGAGGAGACAGTCTGTGGGTTATATTCTGTCAGTGAGGAGACAGTCTGTGGGTTATATTCTGTCAGTGAGGAGACAGTCTGTGGGTTATATTCTGTCAGTGAGGAGACAGTCTGTGGGTTATATTCTGTCAGTGAGGAGACAGTCTGTGGGTTATATTCTGTCAGTGAGGAGACAGTCTGTGGGTTATATTCTGTCAGTGAGTGAGGAGACAGTCTGTGGGTTATATTCTGTCAGTGAGGAGACAGTCTGTGGGTTATATTCTGTCAGTGAGGAGACAGTCTGTGGGTTATATTCTGTCAGTGAGGAGACAGTCTGTGGGTTATATTCTGTCAGTGAGGAGACAGTCTGTGGGTTATATTCTGTCAGTGAGTGAGGAGACAGTCTGTGGGTTATATTCTGTCAGTGAGGAGACAGTCTGTGGGTTATATTCTGTCAGTGAGGAGACAGTCTGTGGGTTATATTCTGTCAGTGAGGAGACAGTCTGTGGGTTATATTCTGTCAGTGAGTGAGGAGACAGTCTGTGGGTTATATTCTGTCAGTGAGGAGACAGTCTGTGGGTTATATTCTGTCAGTGAGTGAGGAGACAGTCTGTGGGTTATATTCTGTCAGTGAGGAGACAGTCTGTGGGTTATATTCTGTCAGTGAGGAGACAGTCTGTGGGTTATATTCTGTCAGTGAGGAGACAGTCTGTGGGTTATATTCTGTCAGTGAGGAGACAGTCTGTGGGTTATATTCTGTCAGTGAGGAGACAGTCTGTGGGTTATATTCTGTCAGTGAGGAGACAGTCTGTGGGTTATATTCTGTCAGTGAGTGAGGACAGTCTGTGGGTTATATTCTGTCAGTGAGGAGACAGTCTGTGGGTTATATTCTGTCAGTGAGGAGACAGTCTGTGGGTTATATTCTGTCAGTGAGGAGACAGTCTGTGGGTTATATTCTGAAAGTGAGGAGACAGTCTGTGGGTTATATTCTGTCAGTGAGGAGACAGTCTGTGGGTTATATTCTGTCAGTGAGTGAGGAGACAGTCTGTGGGTTATATTCTGTCAGTGAGTGAGGAGACAGTCTGTGGGTTATATTCTGTCAGTGAGGAGACAGTCTGTGGGTTATATTCTGTCAGTGAGGAGACAGTCTGTGGGTTATATTCTGTCAGTGAGGAGACAGTCTGTGGGTTATATTCTGTCAGTGAGGAGACAGTCTGTGGGTTATATTCTGTCAGTGAGGAGACAGTCTGTGGGTTATATTCTGTCAGTGAGGAGACAGTCTGTGGGTTATATTCTGTCAGTGAGGAGACAGTCTGTGGGTTATATTCTGTCAGTGAGGAGACAGTCTGTGGGTTATATTCTGTCAGTGAGTGAGGAGACAGTCTGTGGGTTATATTCTGTCAGTGAGGAGACAGTCTGTGGGTTATATTCTGTCAGTGAGGAGACAGTCTGTGGGTTATATTCTGTCAGTGAGGAGACAGTCTGTGGGTTATATTCTGTCAGTGAGGAGACAGTCTGTGGGTTATATTCTGTCAGTGAGTGAGGAGACAGTCTGTGGGTTATATTCTGTCAGTGAGGAGACAGTCTGTGGGTTATATTCTGTCAGTGAGGAGACAGTCTGTGGGTTATATTCTGTCAGTGAGGAGACAGTCTGTGGGTTATATTCTGTCAGTGAGGAGACAGTCTGTGGGTTATATTCTGTCAGTGAGGAGACAGTCTGTGGGTTATATTCTGTCAGTGAGGAGACAGTCTGTGGGTTATATTCTGTCAGTGAGGAGACAGTCTGTGGGTTATATTCTGTCAGTGAGGAGACAGTCTGTGGGTTATATTCTGTCAGTGAGGAGACAGTCTGTGGGTTAATTCTGTCAGTGAGGAGACAGTCTGTGGGTTATATTCTGTCAGTAGGAGACAGTCTGTGGGTTATATTCTGTCAGTGAGGAGACAGTCTGTGGGTTATATTCTGCTCAGTGAGCGAGTGACAGTCTGTGGGTTATATTCTGTCAGTGAGGAGACAGCCTGTGGGTTTTATTCTGTCAGTGAGGAGACAGCCTGTGGTCTATTTTCTGTCTGTGAGGAGACAGTCTGTGGGTTATATTCAGTAGTGAGGAGACAGTCTGTGGGTTATATTCTGTCAGTGAGGAGACAGCCTGTGGTCTATTTTCTGTCAGTGAGGAGACAGTCTGTGGGTTATATTCTGTCAGTGATGAGAGACAGTCTGTGGGTTATATTCGTCAAGTGAGGAGGACAGTCTGTGGGTTATTTTCTGTCAGTGAGGAGACAGTCTTGGGTTATCAATTCTGTCAGTGAGAGACAGTCTGTGGGTTATATTCTGTCAGTGAGTGAGGAGACAGTCTGTGGGTTATATTCTGTCAGTGAGGAGACAGTCTGTGGGTTATTATTCTGACAGTGAGGAGACAGTCCTGTGGTTATTTCTGTCAGTGAGGATACAGTCCTGTGGTTATATTCTGTCAGTGAGGAGACAGTCTGTGGGTTATATTCTGTCCAGTGAGGATACATTGTGTGGGTTATATTCTGTCAGTGAGGAGACAGTCTGTGGGTTATATTCTGTCATTGAGGAGACAGTCCTGTGGGTAATATTCTGACAGTGAGGAGACAGATCTGTGGTTATATTCTGTCAGTGAGGAGACAGTCTGTGGGTATATTCTGTCAGTGAGGAGACAGTCTGTGGGTTATATTCTGTCTAGTGAGGAGACAGTCTGTGGGTTATATTCTGTCAGTGAGGAGACAGTCTGTGGGATATATTCTGTCAGTGAGGAGACAGTCTGTGAGATATATTATGTCAGTGAGGAGACAGTCTGTGGGTTATATTCTGTCAGTGAGGAGACAGTCTGTGGGTTATATTCTGTCAGTGAGGAGACAGTCTGTGGGTTATATTCTGTCAGTGAGGAGACAGTCTGTGGGTTATATTCTGTCAGTGAGGAGACAGTCTGTGGGTTATATTCTGTCAGTGAGGAGACAGTCTGTGGTTTATATTCTGTCAGTGAGGAGACAGTCTGTGGGTTATATTCTGTCAGTGAGTGAGGAGACAGTCTGTGGGTTATATTCTGTCAGTGAGGAGACAGTCTGTGGGTTATATTCTGTCAGTGAGGAGACAGTCTGTGGGTTATATTCTGAAAGTGAGGAGACAGTCTGTGGGTTATATTCTGTCAGTGAGGAGACAGTCTGTGGGTTATATTCTGTCAGTGAGTGAGGAGACAGTCTGTGGGTTATATTCTGTCAGTGAGTGAGGAGACAGTCTGTGGGTTATATTCTGTCAGTGAGGAGACAGTCTGTGGGTTATATTCTGTCAGTGAGTGAGGAGACAGTCTGTGGGTTATATTCTGTCAGTGAGGAGACAGTCTGTGGGTTATATTCTGTCAGTGAGGAGACAGTCTGTGGGTTATATTCTGTCAGTGAGGAGACAGTCTGTGGGTTATATTCTGTCAGTGAGGAGACAGTCTGTGGGTTATATTCTGTCAGTGAGGAGACAGTCTGTGGGTTATATTCTGTCAGTGAGGAGACAGTCTGTGGGTTATATTCTGTCAGTGAGGAGACAGTCTGTGGGTTATATTCTGTCAGTGAGGAGACAGTCTGTGGGTTATATTCTGTCAGTGAGGAGACAGTCTGTGGGTTATATTCTGTCAGTGAGGAGACAGTCTGTGGGTTATATTCTGTCAGTGAGGAGACAGTCTGTGGGTTATATTCTGTCAGTGAGGAGACAGTCTGTGGGTTATATTCTGTCAGTGAGTGAGGAGACAGTCTGTGGGTTATATTCTGTCAGTGAGGAGACAGTCTGTGGGTTATATTCTGTCAGTGAGGAGACAGTCTGTGGGTTATATTCTGTCAGTGAGGAGACAGTCTGTGGGTTATATTCTGTCAGTGAGGAGACAGTCTGTGGGTTATATTCTGTCAGTGAGGAGACAGTCTGTGGGTTATATTCTGTCAGTGAGGAGACAGTCTGTGGGTTATATTCTGTCAGTGAGTGAGGAGACAGTCTGTGGGTTATATTCTGTCAGTGAGGAGGAGACAGTCTGTGGGTTATATTCTGTCAGTGAGTGAGGAGACAGTCTGTGGGTTATATTCTGTCAGTGAGGAGACAGTCTGTGGGTTATATTCTGTCAGTGAGGAGACAGTCTGTGGGTTATATTCTGTCAGTGAGGAGACAGTCTGTGGGTTATATTCTGTCAGTGAGGAGACAGTCTGTGGGTTATATTCTGTCAGTGAGGAGACAGTCTGTGGGTTATATTCTGTCAGTGAGGAGACAGTCTGTGGGTTATATTCTGTCAGTGAGGAGACAGTCTGTGGGTTATATTCTGTCAGTGAGGAGACAGTCTGTGGGTTATATTCTGTCAGTGAGGAGACAGTCTGTGGGTTATATTCTGTCAGTGAGTGAGGAGACAGTCTGTGGGTTATATTCTGTCAGTGAGGAGACAGTCTGTGGGTTATATTCTGTCAGTGAGGAGACAGTCTGTGGGTTATATTCTGTCAGTGAGGAGACAGTCTGTGGGTTATATTCTGTCAGTGAGGAGACAGTCTGTGGGTTATATTCTGTCAGTGAGGAGACAGTCTGTGGGTTATATTCTGTCAGTGAGGAGACAGTCTGTGGGTTTTATTCTGTCAGTGAGGAGACAGCCTGTGGTCTATTTTCTGTCTGTGAGGAGACAGTCTGTGGGTTATATTCAGTCATGAGGAGACAGTCTGTGGGTTCTATTCTGTCAGTGAGGAGACAGTCTGTGGGTTATATTCTGTCAGTGAGGAGACAGTCTGTGGGTTATATTCTGTCAGTGAGTGAGGAGACAGTCTGTGGGTTATATTCTGTCAGTGAGGAGACAGTCTGTGGGTTATATTCTGTCAGTGAGGAGACAGTCTGTGGGTTATATTCTGTCAGTGAGGAGACAGTCTGTGGGTTATATTCTGTCAGTGAGGAGACAGTCTGTGGGTTATATTCTGTCAGTGAGTGAGGACAGTCTGTGGGTTATATTCTGTCAGTGAGTGAGGAGACAGTCTGTGGGTTATATTCTGTCAGTGAGTGAGGAGAGTCTGTGGGTTATATTCTGTCAGTGAGGAGACAGTCTGTGGGTTATATTCTGTCAGTGAGGAGACAGTCTGTGGGTTATATTCTGTCAGTGAGGAGACAGTCTGTGGGTTATATTCTGTCAGTGAGTGAGGAGACAGTCTGTGGGTTATATTCTGTCAGTGAGGAGACAGTCTGTGGGTTATATTCTGTCAGTGAGGAGACAGTCTGTGGGTTATATTCTGTCAGTGAGGAGACAGTCTGTGGGTTATATTCTGTCAGTGAGGAGACAGTCTGTGGGTTATATTCTGTCAGTGAGTGAGGAGACAGTCTGTGGGTTATATTCTGTCAGTGAGGAGACAGTCTGTGGGTTATATTCTGTCAGTGAGGAGACAGTCTGTGGGTTATATTCTGTCAGTGAGGAGACAGTCTGTGGGTTATATTCTGTCAGTGAGGAGACAGTCTGTGGGTTATATTCTGTCAGTGAGGAGACAGTCTGTGGGTTATATTCTGTCAGTGAGGAGACAGTCTGTGGGTTATATTCTGTCAGTGAGTGAGGAGACAGTCTGTGGGTTATATTCTGTCAGTGAGTGAGGAGACAGTCTGTGGGTTATATTCTGTCAGTGAGGAGACAGTCTGTGGGTTATATTCTGTCAGTGAGGAGACAGTCTGTGGGTTATATTCTGTCAGTGAGGAGACAGTCTGTGGGTTATATTCTGTCAGTGAGGAGACAGTCTGTGGGTTATATTCTGTCAGTGAGGAGACAGTCTGTGGGTTATATTCTGTCAGTGAGGAGACAGTCTGTGGGTTATATTCTGTCAGTGAGGAGGAGACAGTCTGTGGGTTATATTCTGTCAGTGAGGAGACAGTCTGTGGGTTATATTCTGTCAGTGAGGAGACAGTCTGTGGGTTATATTCTGTCAGTGAGGAGACAGTCTGTGGGTTATTTTCTGTCAGTGAGGAGACAGTCTGTGGGTTATATTCTGTCAGTGAGGAGACAGTCTGTGGGTTATATTCTGTCAGTGAGGAGACAGTCTGTGGGTTATATTCTGTCAGTGAGGAGACAGTCTGTGGGTTATATTCTGTCAGTGAGGAGACAGTCTGTGGGTTATATTCTGTCAGTGAGGAGACAGTCTGTGGGTTATATTCTGTCAGTGAGTGAGGACAGTCTGTGGGTTATATTCTGTCAGTGAGGAGACAGTCTGTGGGTTATATTCTGTCAGTGAGGAGACAGTCTGTGGGTTATATTCTGTCAGTGAGGAGACAGTCTGTGGGTTATATTCTGTCAGTGAGGAGACAGTCTGTGGGTTATATTCTGTCAGTGAGGAGACAGTCTGTGGGTTATATTCTGTCAGTGAGGAGACAGTCTGTGGGTTATATTCTGTCAGTGAGGAGACAGTCTGTGGGTTATATTCTGTCAGTGAGGAGACAGTCTGTGGGTTATATTCTGTCAGTGAGGAGACAGTCTGTGGGTTATATTCTGTCAGTGAGGAGACAGTCTGTGGGTTATATTCTGTCAGTGAGGAGACAGTCTGTGGGTTATATTCTGTCAGTGAGGAGACAGTCTGTGGGTTATATTCTGTCAGTGAGGAGACAGTCTGTGGGTTATATTCTGTCAGTGAGGAGACAGTCTGTGGGTTATATTCTGTCAGTGAGGAGACAGTCTGTGGGTTATATTCTGTCAGTGAGGAGACAGTCTGTGGGTTATATTCTGTCAGTGAGGAGACAGTCTGTGGGTTATATTCTGTCAGTGAGGAGACAGTCTGTGGGTTATATTCTGTCAGTGAGGAGACAGTCTGTGGGTTATATTCTGTCAGTGAGTGAGAGACAGTCTGTGGTTTATATTCTGTCAGTGAGGAGACAGTCTGTGGGTTAATTTCTGTCAGTGAGGAGACAGTCTGTGGGTTATATTCTGGGCAGTGAGAGACACGTCTGTGGGTTATATTCTGTCAGTGAGGAGAGACAGTCGTGGGTTATATTCGGTCAGTGAGGAGACAGTCTGTGGGTTATATTCTGTCAGTGAGGAGACAGGTCTGTGGGGTTATATTCTGTCAAGTGAGGAGACAGTCTGTGGGTTATATTCTGTCAGTGAGTGAGAGACAGTCTGTTGGTTATATTCTATCATTGAGGAGACAGTCTGTGGGTTATATTCTGACAGTGAGGAGACAGCCTGTGGTTTATATTCTGTCGAGTGAGAGACAGCTGTGGGTTATATTCTGTCAGTGAGGAGACAGTCTGTGGGTTATATTCTGTCAGATGAGAGACAGTCTGTGGGTTTATCATTCTGTCAGTGAGGAGACAGTCTGTGGGTTATATTCTGCATGAGGAGACAGTCTGTTGGTTATATTCTGAAAGTGAGGAGACAGTCTGTGGGGTTATGTTCTGTCAGTGAGGAGACAGTCTGTGGTTATATTCTGTCAGTGAGGAGACAGTCTGTGGTTATATTCTGTCAGTGACGAGACAGTCTGGGGTTATATTCTGTCAGTGAGGAGACAGGTTCTGTGGGTTATATTCTGTCACGTGAGGAGACAGTCTGTCGGTTATATTCTGAAAGTGAGGAGACAGTCTGTGGTTATATTCTGTCAGCTGAGGAGACAGTCTGTGGGTTATATACTGTAAGTGAGGAGACAGTCTGTGGGTTATTTTCTGTCAGTGAGGAGACAGTCTGTGGGTTATATTCTGTCAGTGACGGAGAGACAGTCTGTGGGTTATATTCTGTCAAGTGAGGAGACATTCTGTGGGTTATATTCTGTCAGTGAGGGAGACCGTCTGTGGGTTATATTCTGTCAGTGAGGATACAGTCTGTGCGGTTATATTCTGTCAGTGAGGAGACAGACTGTGGGTTATATTCTGTCAGTGAGGAGACAGTCTGTGGGTTATATTCTGTCAGTGAGTGAGAACAGTCTGTGGGTTAATTCTGTCAGTGAGGAGACAGTCTGTGGATATGTTCTGTCAGTGAGGAGACAGTCTGTGGGTTATATTCTGTCAGTGAGGAGACAGTCTGTGGGTATATTCTGTCAGTGAGGAGACAGTCTGTGGGTTATATTCTGTCACTGAGGAGACATCTGTGGGTTATATTCTGTCAGTGAGGAGGACAGTCTGAGGGTTTATTCTGTCAAGTGAGGAGACAGTCTGTGGTTATATTCTGTCAGTGAGGAGACAGTCTGTGGGTTATATTCTGTCAGTGAGGAGACAGTCTGTGGGTTATATTCTGTCAGTGAGGGAGACAGTCTGTGGGTTATATTCGTCAGTGAGGAGGGACAGTCTGTGGGTTATATTCTGTCAGTGTGAGGAGACAGTCTGTGGGTTATATTCTGTCAGTGAGGAGACAAGTCTGTGGGTTATATTCTGTCAGTGAGGAGACAGTCTGTGGGTTATATTCTGTCAGTGAGTGAGGATACAGTGTGGGTTATATTCTGTCAGTGAGTGAGGAGACAGTCTGTGGGTTATATTCTGTCAGTGAGGAGACATCTGTGGGTTATATTCTGTCAGTGAGTGAGGAGACAGTCTGTGGGTTATATTCTGTCAGTGAGGAGACAGTCTGTGGGTTATATTCTGTCAGTGAGGAGACAGTCTGTGGGTTATATTCTGTCAGTGAGGAGACAGTCTGTGGGTTATATTCTGTCAGTGAGGAGACAGTCTGTGGGTTATATTCTGTCAGTGAGGAGACAGTCTGTGGGTTATATTCTGTCAGTGAGGAGACAGTCTGTGGGTTATATTCTGTCAGTGAGGAGACAGTCTGTGGGTTATATTCTGTCAGTGAGGAGACAGTCTGTGGGTTATATTCTGTCAGTGAGGAGACAGTCTGTGGGTTATATTCTGTCAGTGAGGAGACAGTCTGTGGGTTATATTCTGTCAGTGAGGAGACAGTCTGTGGGTTATATTCTGTCAGTGAGGAGACAGTCTGTGGGTTATTTCTGTCAGTGAGGAGACAGTCTGTGGGTTATATTCTGTCAGTGAGGAGACAGTCTGTGGGTTATATTCTGTCAGTGAGTGAGGAGACAGTCTGTGGGTTATATTCTGTCAGTGAGGAGACAGTCTGTGGGTTATATTCTGAAAGTGAGGAGACAGTCTGTGGGTTACATTCTGTCAGTGAGGAGACAGTCTGTGGGTTATATTCTGTCAGTGAGTGAGGAGACAGTCTGTGGGTTATATTCTGTCAGTGAGTGAGACAGTCTGTGGGTTATATTCTGTCAGTGAGGAGACAGTCTGTGGGTTATATTCTGTCAGTGAGGAGACAGTCTGTGGGTTATATTCTGTCAGTGAGGAGACAGTCTGTGGGTTATATTCTGTCAGTGAGGAGACAGTCTGTGGGTTATATTCTGTCAGTGAGGAGACAGTCTGTGGGTTATATTCTGTCATTGAGGAGACAGTCTGTGGGTTATATTCTGTCAGTGAGGAGACAGTCTGTGGGTTATATTCTGTCAGTGAGGAGACAGTCTGTGGGTTATATTCTGTCAGTGAGGAGACAGTCTGTGGGTTATATTCTGTCAGTGAGGAGACAGTCTGTGGGTTATATTCTGTCAGTGAGGAGACAGTCTGTGGGTTATATTCTGTCAGTGAGGAGACAGTCTGTGGGTTATATTCTGTCAGTGACGGAGACAGTCTGTGGGTTATATTCTGTCAGTGAGGAGACAGTCTGTGGGTTATATTCTGTCAGTGAGGAGACAGTCTGTGGGTTATATTCTGTCAGTGAGGAGACAGTCTGTGGGTTATATTCTGTCAGTGAGGAGACAGTCTGTGGGTTATATTCTGTCAGTGAGGAGACAGTCTGTGGGTTATATTCTGTCAGTGAGGAGGACAGTCTGTGGGTTATATTCTGTCAGTGAGGAGACAGGTCTGTGGGTTATATTCTGTCACTGAGGAGACAGTCTGTGGGTTATATTCTGTCAGTGAGGAGACAGTCTGTGGGTTATATTCTGACAAGTGAGGAGACAGTCTGTGGGTTATATTCTGTCAGTGAGGAGACAGTCTGTGGGTTATATTCTGTCAGTGAGGAGACAGTCTGTGGGTTATATTCTGAAAAGTGAGGAGACAGTCTGTGGGTTATTTTCTGTCAGTGAGAGACAAGTCTGTGGGTTATATTCTGACAGTGAGGAGACAGTCTGTGGGTTATATTCTGTCAGTGAGGATACAGTCTGTGGGTTATATTCTGTCAGTGAGGGAGACAGTCTGAGGGTTATATTCTGTAAGTGAGGAGACAGTCTGTGGGTTATATTCTGTCAGTGAGGAGACAGTCTGTGGGTTATATTCTGACAGTGAGGAGACAGTCTGTGGGTTATATTCTGTCAGTGAGAGGAGACAGTCTGTGGTTATATTCTGTCAGTGAGTGAGACAGTCTGTGGGTTATATTCTGTCAGTGAGGAGACAGTCTGTGGGTTATATTCTGTCAGTGAGGAGACAGTCTGTGGGTTATATTCTGTCAGTGAGAGGAGACAGTCTGTGGGTTATATTCTGTCAGTGAGGAGACAGTCTGTGGGTTATATTCTGTCAGTGAGGGAGACAGTCTGTGGGTTATATTCTGTCAGTGAGGAGACAGTCTGTGGGTTATATTCTGTCAGTGAGGAGACAGTCTGTGGGTTATATTCTGTCAGTGAGGATACAGTCTTTGGGTTTATATTCTGTCAGTGAGGAGACAGTCTGTGGGTTATATTCTGTCAGTGAGGGAGACAGTCTGTGGGTTATATTCTGACAGGAGGAGACAGTCTGTGGGTTATATTCTGTCAGTGAGGAGACAGTCTGTGGGTTATATTCTGTCAGTGAGGAGAGAGTCTGTGGGTTATATTCTGTCAGTGAGGATACAGTCTGTGGGTTATATTCTGTCAGTGAGGAGAAGTCTGTGGGTTATATTCTGTCAGTGAGAGACAGTCTGTGGGTTATATTCTGTCAATGAGAGGAGACAGTCTGTGGGTTATATTCTGTCAGTGAGGAGACAGTCTGTGGGTTATATTCTGTCAGTGAGGAGACAGTCTGTGGGTATATTCTGTCATGAGGAGACAGTCTGTGGGTTATATCTGTCAGTGAGGAGACAGTCTGTGGGTTATATTCTGTCAGTGAGGAGACAGTCTGTGGGTTAATTCTGTCAGTGAGGAGACAGTCTGTGGGTTATATTCTGTCAGTGAGGAGACAGTCTGTGGGTTAAATTCTGTCAGTGAGTGAGGAGACAGTCTGTGGGTTATATTCTGTCAGTGAGGAGGACAGTCTGTGGGTTATATTCTGTCAGTGAGGAGACAGTCTGTGGGTTATATTCTGTCAGTGAGGAGACAGTCTGTGGGTTATATTCTGTCTGTGAGGAGACAGTCTGTGGGTTATATTCTGTCAGTGAGGTGAACAGTCTGTGGGTTATATTCTGCTCAGTGAGGAGACAGTCTGTGGGTTATATTCTGTCAGTGAGGAGACAGTCTGTGGGTTATATTCTGTCAGTGAGGAGACAGTCTGTGGGTTATATTCTGTCAGTGAGGAGACAGTCTGTGGGTTATATTCTGTCAGTGAGGAGACAGTCTGTGGGTTATATTCTGTCAGTGAGGAGACAGTCTGTGGGTTATATTCTGTCAGTGAGGAGACAGTCTGTGGGTTATATTCTGTCAGTGAGTGGACAGTCTGTGGGTTATATTCTGTCATGAGGAGACAGTCTGTGGGTTATATTCTGTCAGTGAGGAGACAGTCTGTGGGTTATATTCTGTCAGTGAGGAGACAGTCTGTGGGTTATATTCTGTCAGTGAGGAGACAGTCTGTGGGTTATATTCTGTCACTGAGGAGACAGTCTGTGGGTTATATTCTGTCAGTGAGGAGACAGTCTGTGGGTTATATTCTGTCAGTGGAGGAGACAGTCTGTGGGTTATATTCTGTCAGTGAGGGAGACAGTCTGTGGGTTATATTCTGTCAGTGAGGAGACAGTCTGTGGGTTATATTCTGTCAGTGAGGGAGCCAGTCTGTGGGTTATATTCTGTCAGTGAGGAGACAGTCTGTGGGTTATATTCTGTCAGTGAGGAGACAGTCTGTGGGTTATATTCTGTCAGTGAGGAGACAGTCTGTGGGTTATATTCTGTCAGTGAGGAGACAGTCTGTGGGTTATATTCTGTCAGTGAGGAGACAGTCTGTGGGTTATATTCTGTCAGTGAGGAGACAGTCTGTGGGTTATATTCTGTCAGTGAGGAGACAGTCTGTGGGTTATATTCTGTCAGTGAGTGAGGAGACAGTCTGTGGGTTATATTCTGTCAGTGAGGAGACAGTCTGTGGGTTATATTCTGTCAGTGAGGAGACAGTCTGTGGGTTATATTCTGTCAGTGAGGAGACAGTCTGTGGTTATATTCTGTCAGTGAGGAGGACAGTCTGTGGGTTATATTCTGTAAGTGAGGAGACAGTCTGTGGGTTATATTCTGTCAGTGAGGAGACAGTATGTGGGTTATATTCTGTCAGTGAGGAGACAGTCTGTGGGTTATTTTCTGTCAGTGACGAGACAGTCTGTGGGTTATATTCTGTCAGTGAGGAGGACATCTGAGGGTTATATTCTGTCAGTGAGGAGACAGTCTGTGGGTTATATTCTGTCCAGTGAGGAGGACAGTCTGTGGGTTATATTCTGTCAGTGAGGAGACAGTCTGTGGGTAATTCTGTCAGTGAGGAGACAGTCTGTGGGTTATATTCTGTCAATGAGGGGACAGTCTGTGGGTTATATTCTGTCAGTGAGTGAGGGACTGTCTGTGGGTTATATTCTGTCATTGAGGAGACAGTCTGTGGGTTATATTCTGTCAGTGAGGAGACAGTCCTGTGGGTTACTTTCTGTCAGTGAGGAGACAGTCTGTGGGTTATATCTGTCAGTGAGGAGACAGTCTGAGGTTATATTCGGTCAATGAGGAGACAGTCTGTGGGTTATATTCTGTCAGTGAGGAGACAGTCTGTGGGTTATATTCTGTCAGTGAAGGAGACAGTCTGTGGGTTATATTCTGTCATTGAGGAGACAGTCTGTGGGTTATATTCTGTCAGTGAGGAGACAGTCTGTGGGTTATATTCTGTCAGTGAGGAGACAGTCTGTGGGTTATATTCTGTCAGTGAGGAGACAGTCTGTGGGTTATATTCTGTCAGTGAGGAGACAGTCTGTGGGTTATATTCTGTCAGTGAGGAGACAGTCTGTGGGTTATATTCTGTCAGTGAGGAGACAGTCTGTGGGTTAATTCTGTCAGTGAGGAGACAGTCTGTGGGTTATATTCTGTCAGTGAGGAGACAGTCTGTGGGTTATATTCTGTCAGTGAGGAGACAGTCTGTGGGTTATATCTGTCAGTGAGGAGACAGTCTGTGGGTTATATTCTGTCAGTGAGGAGACAGTCTGTGGGTTATATTCTGTCAGTGACGAGACAGTCTGTGGGTTATATTCTGTCACTGAGGAGACAGTCTGTGGGTTATATTCTGTCAAGTGAGGGGACAGTCTGTGGTTATATTCTGTCAGTGAGGAGACTGTCTGTGGGTTATATTCTGTCACTGAGGAGACAGTCTGTGGGTTATATTCTGTCAGTGAGGAGACAGTCTGTGGGTTATATTCTGTCAGCTGAGGAGACAGTCTGTGGGTTATATTCTGTCAGTGAGGAGACAGTCTGTGGGTTATATTCTGTCAGTACGGAGACAGTCTGTGGGTTATATTCTGTCAGTGAGGAGACAGACTGTGGGTTATGTTCTGTCAGTGAGGACACAGTCTGTGGGTTATATTCTGTCAGTGAGGAGACAGTCTGTGCGTTATATTCTGAAAGTGAGGAGAAAGTCTGTGGGTTATATTCTGACAGTGAGGAGACAGTCTGTGGGTTATATTCTGTCAGTGACGAGACAGTCTGTGGGTATATTCTGTCAGTGACGGAGACAGTCTGTGGGTTATATTCTGTCACTGAGGAGACAGTCTGTGGGTTATATTCTGTCAGTGAGGAGACAGTCTGTGGGTTATATTCTGACAGTGAGGAGACAGTCTGTGGGTTATATTCTGTCAGTGAGCGAGACAGTCTGTGGGTTATATTCTGTCAGCACGGAGACAGTCTGTGGGTTATATTCTGTGAGTGAGGAGACAGTCTGTGGGTTATATTCTGAAAGGGAGGAGACAGTCTGTGGGTTATGTTCTGTCAGTGAGGAGACAGTCTGTGGGTTATATTCTGTCAGTGACGATACAGTCTGTGGGTTATATTCTGTCAGTGAGGAGACAGTCTGTGGGTTATTTTCTGTCAGTGAGGAGACAGTCTGTGGGTTATATTCTGTCAGTACGGAGACATTCTGTGGGTTATATTCTGTCAGTGAGGAGACAGTCTGTGGGTTATATTCTGAAAGTGAGGAGACAGTCTGTGGGTTATGTTCTGTCAGTGAGGAGACAGTCTGTGGGTTATATTCTGTCAGTGACGAGACAGTCTGTGGGTTATATTCTGTCAGTGAGTGAGGAGACAGTCTGTGGGTTACATTCTGTCAGTGAGGAGATAGTCTGTGGGATATATTCTGTCAGTGAGGAGACAGTCTGTGGTTATATTCTGTCAGCTGAGGAGACAGTCTGTGGGTTATATTCTGTCACTGAGGAGACAGTCTGTGGGTTATATTCTGTCAGTGAGGAGACAGTCTGTGGGTTATATTCTGTCAGTGACGGAGACAGTCTGTGGGTTATATTCTGTCAGTGAGGAGACAGTCTGTGGGTTATATTCTGTCACTGAGGAGACAGTCTGTGGGTTATATTCTGTCAGTGACGATACAGTCTGTGGGTTATATTCTGTCAGTGAGGAGACAGTCTGTGGGTTATTTTCTGTTAGTGAGGAGACAGTCTGTGTGTTATATTCTGTCAGTGACGGAGACAGTCTGTGGGTTATATTCTGTCAGTGAGGAGACAGTCTGTGGGTTATATTCTGAAAGTGAGGAGACAGTCTGTGGGTTATATTCTGTCAGTGAGGAGACAGTCTGTGGGTTATATTCTGTCAGTGACGGAGACAGTCTGTGGGTTATATTCTGTCAGTGATGAGAGACAGTCTGTGCGTTATATTCTGACAGTGAGGAGAAAGTCTGTGGGTTATATTCTGACAGTGAGGAGACAGTCTGTGGGTTATATTCTGTCAGTGACCGAGACAGTCTGTGGGTTATATTCTGTCACTAGGGAGACAGTCTGTGGGTTATATTCTGTCACTGAGGAGACAGTCTGTGGGTTACATACTGTCAGTGAGGAGACAGTCTGTGGGTTATATTCTGAAGTGAGAGACAGTCTATGGGTTATATTCTGTCAGTGAGTGACGAGACAGTCTGTGGGTTATATTCTGTCAGTGAGGAGACAGTCTGTGGATTATATTCTGACAGTGAGGAGACAGTCTGTGGGTTATATTCTGTCAGTGAGGAGACAGTCTGTGGGTTATGTTCTGTCAGTGAGGAGACAGTCTGTGGGTTATATTCTGTCAGTGAGGAGACAGTCTGTGGGTT
Source organism: Squalus acanthias (assembly GCA_030390025.1). Lineage (NCBI taxonomy): Eukaryota > Metazoa > Chordata > Chondrichthyes > Squaliformes > Squalidae > Squalus > Squalus acanthias. The sequence continues at coordinate 91,751,841 of CM059430.1, forward strand.
ATATTCTGTCAGTGAGGAGACAGTCTGTGGGTTATATTCTGTCAGTGAGGAGACAGTCTGTGGGTTATATTCTGTCAGTGAGAGACAGTCTGTGGGTTATATTCTGTCAGTGAGGAGACAGTCTGTGGGTTATATTCTGTCAGTGAGGAGACAGTCTGTGGGTTATATTCTGTCAGTGAGGAGACAGTCTGTGGGTTATATTCTGTCAGTGAGGAGACAGTCTGTGGGTTATATTCTGTCAGTGACGGAGACAGTCTGTGGGTTATATTCTGTCAGTGAGGAGACAGTCTGTGGGTTATATTCTGTCAGTGAGGATACAGTCTGTGGGTTATATTCTGTCAGTGAGGAGACAGTCTGTGGGTTATATTCTGTCAGTGAGGAGACAGTCTGTGGGTTATATTCTGTCAGTGAGGAGACAGTCTGTGGGTTATATTCTGTAAGTGAGGAGACAGTCTGTGGGTTATGTTCTGTCAGTGAGGAGACAGTCTGTGGGTTATATTCTGTCATGAGGGAGACAATGTGTGGGTTATATTCTGTCAGTGAGGAGACAGTCTGTGGGTTTTATTCTGAAAGTGAGGAGACAGTCTGTGCGTTACATTCTGTCAGTGAGGATACAGTCTGTGGGTTATATTCTGTCAGTGAGTGAGGATACAGTCTGTGGGTTATATTCTGTTAGTGAGTGAGGAGACAGTCTGTGGGTTATATTCTGTCAGTGAGGCGAATCTTTGGGTTATATTCTGTCAGTGTGTGAGGAGACAGTCTGTGTGTTACATTCTGTCAGTGAGGAGACAGTCTGTGGGATATATTCTGTCAGTGAGGAGACAGTCTGTGGGTTATATTCTGTCACTGAGGAGACAGTCTGTGGGTTATATTCTGTCACTGAGGAGACAGTCTGTGGGTTATATTCTGACAGTGAGGAGACAGTCTGTGGGTTATATTCTGTCAGTGACGAGACAGTCTGTGGGTTATATTCTGTCAGTGAGGAGACAGTCTGTGGGTTATATTCTGTCAGTGAGGAGACAGTCTGTGGGTTATATTCTGTCAGTGAGGAGACAGTCTGTGGGTTATATTCTGTCAGTGAGGAGACAGTCTGTGGGTTATATTCTGAAAGTGAGGAGACAGTCTGTGGGTTATATTCTGACAGTGAGGAGACAGTCTGTGGGTTATATTCTGTCAGTGAGGAGACAGTCTGTGGGTTATATTCTGTCAGTGAGCGAGACAGTCTGTGGGTTATATTCTGTCAGTGAGTGAGAGACAGTCTGTGGGTTATATTCTGTCAGTGAGGAGACAGTCTGTGGGTTATATTCTGTCAGTGAGGAGACAGTCTGTGGGTTATATTCTGTCAGTGAGGAGACAGTCTGTGGGTTATATTCTGTCAGTGAGTGAGACAGTCTGTGGGTTATATTCTGTCAGTGAGGGAGACAGTCTGTGGGTTATATTCTGTCAGTGAGGAGACAGTCTGTGGGTTATATTCCTGACAGTGAGGAGACAGTCTGTGGGTTATATTCTGTCAGTGACGAGACAGTCTGTGGGTTATATTCTGTCACTGAGGAGACAGTCTGTGGGTTATATTCTGTCACGTGAGGAGACAGTCTGTGGGTTATATTCTGTCAGTGAGGAGACAGTCTGAGGGTTATATTCTGTCACTGAGGAGACAGTCTGTGGGTTATATTCTGTCAGTGAGGAGACAGCTCTGTGGGTTATATTCTGACAGTGAGGAGACAGTCTGTGGGTTATATTCTGTCAGTGAGGAGACAGTCTGTGGGTTATATTCTGTCACTGAGGAGACAGTCTGCGGGTTATATTCTGTCAGCTGAGGAGACAGTCTGTGGGTTATATTCTGTCAGTGAGGAGACTGTCTGTGGGTATATTCCTGTCAGCTGAGTGGAGACAGTCTGTGGGTTATATTCTAAAAGTGAGGAGACAGTCGGTGGGTTATATTCTAAAAGTGAGGAGACAGTCTGTGGGATATATTCTGTCAGTGAGGAGACATTCTGTGGGTTATATTCTGTCACTGAGGAGACAGTCTGTGGGTTATATTCTGTCACTGAGGAGACAGTCTGTGGGTTATATTCTGACAGTGAGGAGACAGTCTGTGGGTTATATTCTGTCAGTGATGAGACAGTCTGTGGGTTATATTCTGTCACTGAGGAGACAGTCTGCGGGTTATATTCTGTCACTGAGGAGACAGTCTGTGGGTTATATTCTGTCAGTGAGGAGACTGTCTGTGGGTTATATCCTGTCACTGAGGAGACAGTCTGTGGGTTATATTCTAAAGTGAGGAGACAGTCGGTGGGTTATATTCTAAAAGTGAGGAGACAGTCGGTGGGTTATTTTCAGTCAGTGAGGAGACAGTCTGTGGGTTATATTCTGTCTGTGACGAGACAGTCTGTGGGTTATATTCTGTCAGTGAGTGAGGAGACATTCTGTGGGTTATATTCTGTCAGTGAGGAGACAGTCTGTGGGTTATATTCTGAAGTGAGGAGACAGTCTGTGCGTTACATTCTGTCAGTGAGGATACAGTCTGTGGGTTATATTCTGTCAGTGAGTGAGGATACAGTCTGTGGGTTATATTCTGTCAGTGAGTGTGGAGACAGTCTGTGGGTTATATTCTGTCAGTGAGGAGACAGTCTGTGGGTTATATTCTGACAGTGAGGAGACAGTCTGTGGGTTATATTCTGTCAGTGACGAGACAGTCTGTGGGTTATATTCTGTCACTGAGGAGACAGTCTGTGGGTTATATTCTGTCACTGAGGATACAGTCTGTGGGTTATATTCTGTCAGTGAGTGACGAGACAGTCTGTGGGTTATATTCTGTCAGCACGGAGACATTCCGTGGGTTATATTCTGTGAGTGAGGAGACAGTCTGTGGGTTATATTCTGAAAGGGAGGAGACAGTCTGTGGGTTATGTTCTGTCAGTGAGGAGACAGTCTGTGGGTTATATTCTGTCAGTGACGATACAGTCTGTGGGTTATATTCTGTCAGTGAGGAGACAGTCTGTGGGTTATTTTCTGTCAGTGAGGAGACAGTCTGTGGGTTATATTCTGTCAGTACGGAGACATTCTGTGGGTTATATTCTGTCAGTGAGGAGACAGTCTGTGGGTTATATTCTGAAAGTGAGGAGACAGTCTGTGGGTTATGTTCTGTCAGTGAGGAGACAGTCTGTGGGTTATATTCTGTCACTGAGGAGACAGTCTGTGGGTTATATTCTGTCAGTGAGGAGACAGTCTGTGGGTTATATTCTGTCACTGAGGAGACAGTCTGTGGGTTATATTCTGTCAGTGAGGAGACAGTCTGTGTGTTATATTCTGTCACTGAGGAGACAGTCTGTGGGTTATATTCTGTCAGTGAGGAGACTGTCTGTGGGTTATATTCTGTCACTGAGGAGACAGTCTGTGGGTTATATTCTGTCAGTGAGGAGACAGTCTGTGGGTTATATTCTGTCGCTGAGGAGACAGTCTGTGGGTTATATTCTGAAAGTGAGGAGACAGTCTGTGCGTTACATTCTGTCAGTGAGGATACAGTCTGTGGGTTATATTCTGTCAGTGAGTGAGGATACAGTCTGTGGGTTATATTCTGTCAGTGAGTGTGGAGACAGTCTGTGTGTTATATTCTGTCAGTGAGGAGACAGTCTGTGGGTTATATTCCGACAGTGAGGAGACAGTCTGTGGGTTATATTCTGTCAGTGACGAGACAGTCTGTGGGTTATATTCTGTCACTGAGGAGACAGTCTGTGGGTTATATTCTGTCACTGAGGAGACAGTCTGTGGGTTATATTCTGTCACTGAGGAGACTGTCTGCGGGTTATATTCTGTCACTGAGGAGACAGTCTGTGGGTTATATTCTGTCAGTGAGGAGACACTCTGTGGGTTATATTCTGACAGTGAGGAGACAGTCTGTGGGTTATATTCTGTCAGTGATGAGACAGTCTGTGGGTTATATTCTGTCACTGAGGAGACAGTCTGTGGGTTATATTCTGTCACTGAGGAGACAGTCTGTGGGTTATATTCTGTCAGTGAGGAGACTGTCTGTGGGTTATATCCTGTCACTAAGGAGACAGTCTGTGGGTTATATTCTAAAAGTGAGGAGACAGTCGGTGGGTTATATTCTAAAAGTGAGGAGACAGTCTGTGGGATATATTCTGTCAGTGAGGAGACATTCTGTGGGTTATATTCTGTCACTGAGGAGACAGTCTGTGGGTTATATTCTGTCAGTGAGGAGACAGTCTGTGGGTTATATTCTGTCAGTACGGAGACATTCTGTGGGTTATATTCTGTCAGTGAGGAGACAGACTGTGGGTTATGTTCTGTCAGTGAGGACACATTCTGTGGGTTATATTCTGTCAGTGAGGAGACAGTCTGTGCGTTATATTCTGAAAGTGAGGAGACAGTCTGTGGGTTATATTCTGACAGTGAGGAGACAGTCTGTGGGTTATATTCTGTCACTGAGGAGACAGTCTGTGGGTTATATTCTGTCAGTGAGGAGACTGTCTGTGGGTTATTCCTGTCACTGAGGAGACAGTCTGTGGGTTATATTCTAAAAGTGAGGAGACAGTCGGTGGGTTATATTCTAAAAGTGAGGAGACAGTCGGTGGGTTATTTTCAGTCAGTGAGGAGACAGTCCTGTGGGTTATATTCTGTCTGTGACGAGACAGTCTGTGGGTTATATTCTGTCAGTGAGTGAGGAGACATTCTGTGGGTTATATTCTGTCAGTGAGGAGACAGTCTGTGGGTTATATTCTGAAAGTGAGGAGACAGTCTGTGCGTTACATTCTGTCAGTGAGGATACAGTCTGTGGGTTATATTCTGTCAGTGAGTGAGGATACAGTCTGTGGGTTATATTCTGTCAGTGAGTGTGGAGACAGTCTGTGGGTTATATTCTGTCAGTGAGGAGACAGTCTGTGGGTTATATTCCGACAGTGAGGAGACAGTCTGTGGGTTATATTCTGTCAGTGACGAGACAGTCTGTGGGTTATATTCTGTCACTGAGGAGACAGTCTGTGGGTTATATTCTGTCACTGAGGATACAGTCTGTGGGTTATATTCTGTCAGTGAGTGACGAGACAGTCTGTGGGTTATATTCTGTCAGCACGGAGACAATCCGTGGGTTATATTCTGTGAGTGAGGAGACAGTCTGTGGGTTATATTCTGAAAGGGAGGAGACAGTCTGTGGGTTATGTTCTGTCAGTGAGGAGACAGTCTGTGGGTTATATTCTGTCAGTGACGATACAGTCTGTGGGTTATATTCTGTCAGTGAGGAGACAGTCTGTGGGTTATTTTCTGTCAGTGAGGAGACAGTCTGTGGGTTATATTCTGTCAGTACGGAGACATTCTGTGGGTTATATTCTGTCAGTGAGGAGACAGTCTGTGGGTTATATTCTGAAAGTGAGGAGACAGTCTGTGGGTTATGTTCTGTCAGTGAGGAGACAGTCTGTGGGTTATATTCTGTCAGTGAGGAGACAGTCTGTGGGTTATATTCTGTCAGTGAGGAGACAGTCTGTGGGTTATATTCTGTCACTGAGGAGACAGTCTGTGGGTTATATTCTGTCAGTGAGGAGACAGTCTGTGGTTATATTCTGTCAGTGAGGAGACAGTCTGTGGGTTATATTCTGTCAGTGAGGAGACAGTCTGTGGGTTATATTCTGTCACTGAGGAGACAGTCTGTGGGTTATATTCTGTCAGTGAGGAGACAGTCTGTGGGTTATATTCTGTCGCTGAGGAGACAGTCTGTGGGTTATATTCTGTCAGTGAGGAGACAGTCTGCGGGTTATATTCTGTCAGTGACGGAGACAGTCTGTGGGTTATATTCTGTCAGTGAGGAGACAGTCTGTGGGTTATGTTCTGTCAGTGAGGAGACAGTCTGTGGGTTATATTCTGTCAGTGAGGAGACAGTCTGTGCGTTATATTCTGTCAGTGAGGAGACAGTCTGTGGGTTATATTCTGACAGTGAGGAGACAGTCTGTGGGTTATATTCTGTCAGTGACGAGACAGTCTGTGGGTTATATTCTGTCACTGGGGAGACAGTCTGTGGGTTATATTCTGTCAGTGACGAGACAGTCTGTGGGTTATATTCTGTCACTGAGGAGACAGTCTGTGGGTTATATTCTGTCAGTGACGATATAGTCTGTGGGTTATATTCTGTCAGTGAGGAGACAGTCTGTGGGTTATTTTCTGTCAGTGAGGAGACAGTCTGTGGGTTATATTCTGTCAGTACGGAGACAGTCTGTGGGTTATATTCTGAAAGTGAGGAGACAGTCTGTGGGTTATGTTCTGTCAGTGAGGAGACAGTCTGTGGGTTATATTCTGTCAGTGACGAGACAGTCTGTGGGTTATATTCTGTCAGTGAGTGAGGAGACAGTCTGTGCGTTATATTCTGAAAGTGAGGAGAAAGTCTGTGGGTTATATTCTGACAGTGAGGAGACAGTCTGTGGGTTATATTCTGTCAGTGACGAAACACTCTGTGGGTTATATTCTGTCACTAGGGAGACAGTCTGTGGGTTATATTCTGTCACTGAGGAGACAGTCTGTGGGTTATATCCTGTCAGTGAGGAGACAGTCTGTGGGTTATATTCTGTCAGTGAGGAGACAGTCTGTGGATTATATTCTGAAAGGGAGGAGACAGTCTGTGGGTTATGTTCTGTCAGTGAGGAGACAGTCTGTGGGTTATATTCTGTCAATGAGGAGACAATGTGTGGGTTATATTCTGTCAGTGAGTGACGAGACAGTCTGTGGGTTATATTCTGTCAGTACGGAGACAATCTGTGGGTTATATTCTGTCAGTGAGGAGACAGTCTGTGGGTTATATTCTGTCAGTGACGATACAGTCTGTGGGTTATATTCTGTCAGTGAGGAGACAGACTGAGGGTTATATTCTGTTAGTACGGAGACAGTCTGTGGGTTATATTCTGTCAGTGAGGAGACAGTCTGTGGGTTATATTCTGAAAGTGAGGAGACAGTCTGTGGGTTATGTTCTGTCAGTGAGGAGACAGTCTGTCGGTTATATTCTGTCAATGAGGAGACAATGTGTGGGTTATATTCTGTCAGTGAGGAGACAGTCTGTGGGTTATATTCTGAAAGTGAGGAGACAGTCTGTGCGTTACATTCTGTCAGTGAGGATACAGTCTGTGGGTTATATTCTGTCAGTGAGTGAGGATACAGTCTGTGGGTTATATTCTGTTAGTGAGTGAGGAGACAGTCTGTGGGTTATATTCTGTCAGTGAGGCGAATCTTTGGGTTATATTCTGTCAGTGTGTGAGGAGACAGTCTGTGGGTTACATTCTGTCAGTGAGGAGACAGTCTGTGGGATATATTCTGTCAGTGAGGAGACATTCTGTGGGTTATATTCTGTCACTGAGGAGACAGTCTGTGGGTTATATTCTGTCACTGAGGAGACAGTCTGTGGGTTATATTCTGACAGTGAGGAGACAGTCTGTGGGTTATATTCTGTCAGTGACGAGACAGTCTGTGGGTTATATTCTGTCACTGAGGAGACAGTCTGTGGGTTATATTCTGTCACTGAGGAGACAGTCTGTGGGTTATATTCTGTCAGTGAGGAGACTGTCTGCGGGTTATATTCTGTCACTGAGGAGACAGTCTGTGGGTTATATTCTGTCAGTGAGGAGACACTCTGTGGGTTATATTCTGTCACTGAGGAGACAGTCTGTGGGTTATATTCTGTCAGTGAGGAGACAGTCTGTGGGTTATATTCTGTCAGTACGGAGACAGTCTGTGGGTTATATTCTGTCAGTGAGGAGACAGACTGTGGGTTATGTTCTGTCAGTGAGGACACATTCTGTGGGTTATATTCTGTCAGTGAGGAGACAGTCTGTGCGTTATATTCTGAAAGTGAGGAGAAAGTCTGTGGGTTATATTCTGACAGTGAGGAGACAGTCTGTGGGTTATATTCTGTCACTGAGGAGACAGTCTGTGGGTTATATTCTGTCAGTGAGGAGACTGTCTGTGGGTTATATCCTGTCACTGAGGAGACAGTCTGTGGGTTATATTCTAAAAGTGAGGAGACAGTCGGTGGGTTATATTCTAAAAGTGAGGAGACAGTCGGTGGGTTATTTTCAGTCAGTGAGGAGACAGTCTGTGGGTTATATTCTGTCTGTGACGAGACAGTCTGTGGGTTATATTCTGTCAGTGAGTGAGGAGACATTCTGTGGGTTATATTCTGTCAGTGAGGAGACAGTCTGTGGGTTATATTCGGAAAGTGAGGAGACAGTCTGTGCGTTACATTCTGTCAGTGAGGATACAGTCTGTGGGTTATATTCTGTCAGTGAGTGAGGATACAGTCTGTGGGTTATATTCTGTCAGTGAGTGTGGAGACAGTCTGTGTGTTATATTCTGTCAGTGAGGAGACAGTCTGTGGGTTATATTCCGACAGTGAGGAGACAGTCTGTGGGTTATATTCTGTCAGTGACGAGACAGTCTGTGGGTTATATTCTGTCAGCTGAGGAGACAGTCTGTGGGTTATATTCTGTCACTGAGGAGACAGTCTGTGGGTTATATTCTGTCAGTGAGGAGACTGTCTGCTGGGTTATATTCTGTCACTGAGGAGACAGTCTGTGGGTTATATTCTGTCAGTGAGGAGACACGTCTGTGGGTTATATTCTGTCACTGAGGAGACAGTCTGTGGGTTATATTCTGTCAGTGAGGAGACAGTCTGTGGGTTATATTCTGTCAGTACGGAGACAGTCTGTGGGTTATATTCTGTCAGTGAGGAGACAGACTGTGGGTTATGTTCTGTCAGTGAGGACACATTCTGTGGGTTATATTCTGTCAGTGAGGAGACAGTCTGTGCGTTATATTCTGAAAGTGAGGAGAAAGTCTGTGGGTTATATTCTGACAGTGAGGAGACAGTCTGTGGGTTATATTCTGTCAGTGACGAGACAGTCTGTGGGTTATATTCTGTCACTGGGGAGACAGTCTGTGGGTTATATTCTGTCACTGAGGAGACAGTCTGTGGGTTATATTCTGTCAATGAGGAGACAATGTGTGGGTTATATTCTGTCAGTGAGTGACGAGACAGTCTGTGGGTTATATTCTGTCAGTACGGAGACAATCTGTGGGTTATATTCTGTCAGTGAGGAGACAGTCTGTGGGTTATATTCTGTCAGTGACGATACAGTCTGTGGGTTATATTCTGTCAGTGAGGAGACAGACTGAGGGTTATATTCTGTTAGTAGGAGACAGTCTGTGGGTTATATTCTGTCAGTGAGGAGACAGTCTGTGGGTTATATTCTGAAAGTGAGGAGACAGTCTGTGGGTTATGTTCTGTCAGTGAGGAGACAGTCTGTCGGTTATATTCTGTCAATGAGGAGACAATGTGTGGGTTATATTCTGTCAGTGAGGAGACAGTCTGTGGGTTATATTCTGAAAGTGAGGAGACAGTCTGTGCGTTACATTCTGTCAGTGAGGATACAGTCTGTGGGTTATATTCTGTCAGTGAGTGAGGATACAGTCTGTGGGTTATATTCTGTTAGTGAGTGAGGAGACAGTCTGTGGGTTACATTCTGTCAGTTAGGAGACAGTCTGTGGGATATATTCTGTCAGTGAGGAGACATTCTGTGGGTTATATTCTGTCACTGAGGAGACAGTCTGTGGGTTATATTCTGTCACTGAGGAGACAGTCTGTGGGTTATATTCTGACAGTGAGGAGACAGTCTGTGGGTTATATTCTGTCAGTGACGAGACAGTCTGTGGGTTATATTCTGTCAGCTGAGGAGACAGTCTGTGGGTTATATTCTGTCACTGAGGAGACAGTCTGTGGGTTATATTCTGTCAGTGAGGAGACTGTCTGCTGGGTTATATTCTGTCACTGAGGAGACAGTCTGTGGGTTATATTCTGTCAGTGAGGAGACACTCTGTGGGTTATATTCTGTCAGTGAGGAGACAGTCTGTGGGTTATATTCTGTCAGTGAGGAGACAGTCTGTGGGTTATATTCTGTCAGTACGGAGACATTCTGTGGGTTATATTCTGTCAGTGAGGAGACAGACTGTGGGTTATGTTCTGTCAGTGAGGACACATTCTGTGGGTTATATTCTGTCAGTGAGGAGACAGTCTGTGCGTTATATTCTGAAAGTGAGGAGAAAGTCTGTGGGTTATATTCTGACAGTGAGGAGACAGTCTGTGGGTTATATTCTGTCACTGAGGAGACAGTCTGTGGGTTATATTCTGTCAGTGAGGAGACTGTCTGTGGGTTATATCCTGTCACTGAGGAGACAGTCTGTGGGTTATATTCTAAAAGTGAGGAGACAGTCGGTGGGTTATATTGTAAAAGTGAGGAGACAATCGGTGGGTTATTTTCAGTCAGTGAGGAGACAGTCTGTGGGTTATATTCTGTCTGTGACGAGACAGTCTGTGGGTTATATTCTGTCAGTGAGTGAGGAGACATTCTGTGGGTTATATTCTGTCAGTGAGGAGACAGTCTGTGGGTTATATTCTGAAAGTGAGGAGACAGTCTGTGCGTTACATTCTGTCAGTGAGGATACAGTCTGTGGGTTATATTCTGTCAGTGAGTGAGGATACAGTCTGTGGGTTATATTCTGTCAGTGAGTGTGGAGACAGTCTGTGTGTTATATTCTGTCAGTGAGGAGACAGTCTGTGGGTTATATTCCGACAGTGAGGAGACAGTCTGTGGGTTATATTCTGTCAGTGACGAGACAGTCTGTGGGTTATATTCTGTCACTGAGGAGACAGTCTGTGGGTTATATTCTGTCACTGAGGAGACAGTCTGTGGGTTATATTCTTTCAGTGAGGAGACTGTCTGCGGGTTATATTCTGTCACTGAGGAGACAGTCTGTGGGTTATATTCTGTCAGTGAGGAGACACTCTGTGGGTTATATTCTGTCACTGAGGAGACAGTCTGTGGGTTATATTCTGTCAGTGAGGAGACAGTCTGTGGGTTATATTCTGTCAGTACGGAGACATTCTGTGGGTTATATTCTGTCAGTGAGGAGACAGACTGTGGGTTATGTTCTGTCAGTGAGGACACATTCTGTGGGTTATATTCTGTCAGTGAGGAGACAGTCTGTGCGTTATATTCTGAAAGTGAGGAGAAAGTCTGTGGGTTATATTCTGACAGTGAGGAGACAGTCTGTGGGTTATATTCTGTCAGTGACGAGACAGTCTGTGGGTTATATTCTGTCACTGGGGAGACAGTCTGTGGGTTATATTCTGTCACTGAGGAGACAGTCTGTGGGTTATATCCTGTCAGTGAGGAGACAGTCTGTGGGTTATATTCTGAAAGTGAGGAGACAGTCTATGGGTTATATTCTGTCAGTGAGTGACGAGACAGTCTGTGGGTTATATTCTGTCAGCACGGAGACAATCCGTGGGTTATAATCTGTGAGTGAGGAGACAGTCTGTGGGTTATATTCTGAAAGGGAGGAGACAGTCTGTGGGTTATGTTCTGTCAGTGAGGAGACAGTCTGTGGGTTATATTCTGTCAGTGACGATACAGTCTGTGGGTTATATTCTGTCAGTGAGGAGACAGTCTGTGGGTTATTTTCTGTCAGTGAGGAGACAGTCTGTGGGTTATATTCTGTCAGTACGGAGACTGTCTGTGGGTTATGTTCTGTCAGTGAGGAGACAGTCTGTGGGTTATATTCTGTCATTGACGAGACAGTCTGTGGGTTATATTCTGTCAGTGAGTGAGGAGACAGTCTGTGGGTTACATTCTGTCAGTGAGGAGACAGTCTGTGGGATATATTCTGTCAGTGAGGAGACATTCTGTGGGTTATATTCTGTCACTGAGGAGACAGTCTGTGGGTTATATTCTGTCACTGAGGAGACAGTCTGTGGGTTATATTCTGACAGTGAGGAGACAGTCTGTGGGTTATATTCTGTCAGTGACGAGACAGTCTGTGGGTTATATTCTGTCACTGAGGAGACAGTCTGTGGGTTATATTCTGTCACTGAGGAGACAGTCTGTGGGTTATATTCTGTCAGTGAGGAGACTGTCTGTGGGTTATATCCTGTCACTGAGGAGACAGTCTGTGGGTTATATTCTAAAGGTGAGGAGACAGTCGGTGGGTTATATTCTAAAAGTGAGGAGACAGTCGGTGGGTTATTTTCAGTCAGTGAGGAGACAGTCTGTGGGTTATATTCTGGCTGTGACGAGACAGTCTGTGGGTTATATTCTGTCAGTGAGTGAGGAGACATTCTGTGGGTTATATTCTGTCAGTGAGGAGACAGTCTGTGGGTTATATTCTGAAAGTGAGGAGACAGTCTGTGCGTTACATTCTGTCAGTGAGGATACAGTCTGTGGGTTATATTCTGTCAGTGAGTGAGGATACAGTCTGTGGGTTATATTCTGTCAGTGAGTGTGGAGACAGTCTGTGGGTTATATTCTGTCAGTGAGGAGACAGTCTGTGGGTTATATTCCGACAGTGAGGAGAGAGTCTGTGGGTTATATTCTGTCAGTGACGAGACAGTCTGTGGGTTATATTCTGTCACTGAGGAGACAGTCTGTGGGTTATATTCTGTCACTGAGGAGACAGTCTGTGGGTTATATTCTGTCAGTGAGGAGACTGTCTGTGGGTTATATTCTGTCACTGAGGAGACAGTCTGTGGGTTATATTCTGTCAGTGAGGAGACAGTCTGTGGGTTATATTCTGTCACTGAGGAGACAGTCTGTGGGTTATATTCTGTCAGTGAGGAGACAGTCTGTGGGTTATATTCTGTCAGTACGGAGACATTCTGTTGGTTATATTCTGTCAGTGAGGAGACAGACTGTGGGTTATGTTCTGTCAGTGAGGACACATTCTGTGGGTTATATTCTGTCAGTGAGGAGACAGTCTGTGCGTTATATTCTGAAAGTGAGGAGAAAGTCTGTGGGTTATATTCTGACAGTGAGGAGACAGTCTGTGGGTTATATTCTGTCAGTGACGAGACAGTCTGTGGGTTATATTCTGTCACTGGGAGACAGTCTGTGGGTTATATTCTGTCACTGAGGAGACAGTCTGTGGGTTATATCCTGTCAGTGAGGAGACAGTCTGTGGGTTATATTCTGAAAGTGAGGAGACAGTCTATGGGTTATATTCTGTCAGTGAGTGACGAGACAGTCTGTGGGTTATATTCTGTCAGCACGGAGACAATCGTGGGTTATATTCTGTGAGTGAGGAGACAGTCTGTGGGTTATATTCTGAAAGGGAGGAGACAGTCTGTGGGTTATGTTCTGTCAGTGAGGAGACAGTCTGTGGGTTATTTTCTGTCAGTGAGGTGACAGTCTGTGGGTTATATTCTGTCAGTACGGAGACATTCTGTGGGTTATATTCTTTCAGTGAGGAGACAGTCTGTGGGTTATATTCTGAAAGTGAGGAGACAGTCTGTGGGTTATGTTCTGTCAGTGAGGAGACAGTCTGTGGGTTATATTCTGTCAGTGACGAGACAGTCTGTGGGTTATATTCTGTCAGTGAGTGAGGAGACAGTCTGTGCGTTATATTCTGAAAGTGAGGAGAAAGTCTGTGGGTTATATTCTGACAGTGAGGAGACAGTCTGTGGGTTATATTCTGTCAGTGACGAAACAGTCTGTGGGTTATATTCTGTCACTAGGGAGACAGTCTGTGGGTTATATTCTGTCACTGAGGAGACAGTCTGTGGGTTCTATCCTGTCAGTGAGGAGACAGTCTGTGGGTTATATTCTGAAAGTGAGGAGACAGTCTGTGGGTTATATTCTGTCAGTGAGTGACGAGACAGTCTGTGGGTTATATTTTGTCAGTACGGAGAGAATCTGTGGGTTATATTCTGTCAGTGAGGAGACAGTCTGTGGGTTATATTCTGAAAGGGAGGAGACAGTCTATGGGTTATGTTCTGTCAGTGAGGAGACAGTCTGTGGGTTATATTCTGTCAGTGACGATACAGTCTGTGGGTTATATTCTGTCAGTGAGGAGACAGACTGAGGGTTATATTCTGTCAGTACGGAGACAGTCTGTGGGTTATATTCTGTCAGTGAGGAGACAGTCTGTGGGTTATATTCTGAAAGTGAGGAGACAGTCTGTGGGTTATGTTCTGTCAGTGAGGAGACAGTCTGTGGGTTATATGCTGTAAGTGAGGAGACAGTCTGTGGGTTATGGTCTGTCAGTGAGGAGACAGTCTGTGGGTTATATTCTGTCACTGAGGAGACAGTCTGTGGGTTATATTCTGTCAGTGAGGAGACAGTCTGTGGGTTATATTCTGTCACTGAGGAGACAGTCTGTGGGTTATATTCTGTCAGTGAGGAGACAGTCTGTGGGTTATATTCTGTCAGTAAGGAGACATTCTGTGGGTTATATTCTGTCAGTGAGGAGACAGACTGTGGGTTATGTTCTGTCAGTGAGGACACATTCTGTGGGTTATATTCTGTCAGTGAGGAGACAGTCTGTGGGTTATATTCTGTCAGTGACGAGACAGTCTGTGGGTTATATTCTGTCACTGGGGAGACAGTCTGTGGGTTATATTCTGTCACTGAGGAGACAGTCTGTGGGTTATATTCTGTCAATGAGGAGACAATGTGTGGGTTATATTCTGTCAGTGAGTGACGAGACAGTCTGTGGGTTATATTCTGTCAGTACGGAGACAATCTGTGGGTTATATTCTGTCAGTGACGAGACAGTCTGTGGGTTATATTCTGTCAGTGACGATACAGTCTGTGGGTTATATTCTGTCAGTGAGGAGACAGACTGAGGGTTATATTCTGTTAGTACGGAGACAGTCTGTGGGTTATATTCTGTCAGTGAGGAGACAGTCTGTGGGTTATATTCTGAAAGTGAGGAGACAGTCTGTGGGTTATGTTCTGTCAGTGAGGAGACAGTCTGTCGGTTATATTCTGTCAATGAGGAGACAATGTGTGGGTTATATTCTGTCAGTGAGGAGACAGTCTGTGGGTTATATTCTGAAAGTGAGGAGACAGTCTGTGCGTTACATTCTGTCAGTGAGGATACAGTCTGTGGGTTATATTCTGTCAGTGAGTGAGGATACAGTCTGTGGGTTATATTCTGTAGTGAGTGAGGAGACAGTCTGTGGGTTATATTCTGTCAGTGAGGAGACAGTCTGTGGGTTATATTCTGTCAGTGAGTGAGGAGACAGTCTGTGGGTTATATTCTGTCAGTGAGGAGACAGTCTGTGGGTTATATTCTGTCAGTGAGGAGACAGTCTGTGGGTTATATTCTGTCAGCTGAGGAGACAGTCTGTGGGTTATATTCTGTCAGTGAGGAGACAGTCTGTGGGTTATATTCTGTCAGTGAGGAGACAGTCTGTGGGTTATATTCTGTCAGTGAGGAGACAGTCTGTGGGTTATATTCTGTCAGTGAGGAGACAGTCTGTGGGTTATATTCTGTCACTGAGGAGACAGTCTGTGGGTTATATTCTGTCAGTGAGGAGACAGTCTGTGGGTTATATTCTGTCAGTGAGGAGACAGTCTGTGGGTTATATTCTGTCAGTGAGGAGACAGCTCTGTGGGTTATATTCTGTCAGTGAGGAGACAGTCTGTGGGTTATATTCTGTCAGTGACGGAGACAGTCTGTGGGTTATATTCTGTCAGTGAGGAGACAGACTGTGGGTTATGTTCTGTCAGTGAGGAGACAGTCTGTGGGTTATATTCTGTCAGTGAGGAGACAGTCTGTGGTTATATTCTGAAAGTGAGGAGACAGTCTGTGGGTTATATTCTGTCAGTGAGGAGACAGTCTGTGGGTTATATTCTGTCACTGAGGAGACAGTCTGTGGGTTATATTCTGTCAGTGAGGAGACTGTCTGTGGGTTATATCCTGTCACTGAGGAGACAGTCTGTGGGTTATATTCTGACAGTGAGGAGACAGTCTGTGGGTTATATTCTAAAGTGAGGAGACAGTCTGTGGGTTATATTCTGTCAGTGAGGAGACAGTCTGTGGGTTATATTCTGTCTGTGACGAGACAGTCTGTGGGTTATATTCTGTCAGTGAGTGAGGAGACATTCTGTGGGTTATATTCTGTCAGTGAGGAGACAGTCTGTGGGTTATATTCTGAAAGTGAGGAGACAGTCTGTGCGTTACATTCTGTCAGTGAGGATACAGTCTGTGGGTTATATTCTGTCAGTGAGTGAGGATACAGTCTGTGGGTTATATTCTGTCAGTGAGTGTGGAGACAGTCTGTGTGTTATATTCTGTCAGTGAGGAGACAGTCTGTGGGTTATATTCCGACAGTGAGGAGACAGTCTGTGGGTTATATTCTGTCAGTGAGGAGACAGTCTGTGGGTTATATTCTGTCAGTGACGAGACAGTCTGTGGGTTATATTCTGTCACTGAGGAGACAGTCTGTGGGTTATATTCTGTCACTGAGGAGACAGTCTGTGGGTTATATTCTGTCAGTGAGGAGACTGTCTGCGGGTTATATTCTGTCACTGAGGAGACAGTCTGTGGGTTATATTCTGTCAGTGAGGAGACACTCTGTGGGTTATATTCTGTCACTGAGGAGACAGTCTGTGGGTTATATTCTGTCAGTGAGGAGACAGTCTGTGGGTTATATTCTGTCAGTACGGAGACATTCTGTGGGTTATATTCTGTCAGTGAGGAGACAGACTGTGGGTTATGTTCTGTCAGTGAGGACACATTCTGTGGGTTATATTCTGTCAGTGAGGAGACAGTCTGTGCGTTATATTCTGAAAGTGAGGAGAAAGTCTGTGGGTTATATTCTGACAGTGAGGAGACAGTCTGTGGGTTATATTCTGTCAGTGACGAGACAGTCTGTGGGTTATATTCTGTCACTGGGGAGACAGTCTGTGGGTTATATTCTGTCACTGAGGAGACAGTCTGTGGGTTATATTCTGTCAGTGAGTGAGGAGACAGTCTGTGGGTTACATTCTGTCAGTGAGGAGACAGTCTGTGGGTTATATTCTGACAGTGAGGAGACAGTCTGTGGGTTATATTCTGTCAGTGACGAGACAGTCTGTGGGTTATATTCTGTCACTGAGGAGACAGTCTGTGGGTTATATTCTGTCACTGAGGAGACAGTCTGTGGGTTATATTCTGTCAGTGAGGAGACAGTCTGTGGGTTATTTTCTGTCAGTGAGGTGACAGTCTGTGGGTTATATTCTGTCAGTACGGAGACATTCTGTGGGTTATATTCTTTCAGTGAGGAGACAGTCTGTGGGTTATATTCTGAAAGTGAGGAGACAGTCTGTGGGTTATGTTCTGTCAGTGAGGAGACAGTCTGTGGGTTATATTCTGTCAGTGACGAGACAGTCTGTGGGTTATATTCTGTCAGTGAGTGAGGAGACAGTCTGTGCGTTATATTCTGAAAGTGAGGAGAAAGTCTGTGGGTTATATTCTGACAGTGAGGAGACAGTCTGTGGGTTATATTCTGTCAGTGACGAAACAGTCTGTGGGTTATATTCTGTCACTAGGGAGACAGTCTGTGGGTTATATTCTGTCACTGAGGAGACAGTCTGTGGGTTCTATCCTGTCAGTGAGGAGACAGTCTGTGGGTTATATTCTGAAAGTGAGGAGACAGTCTATGGGTTATATTCTGTCAGTGAGTGACGAGACAGTCTGTGGGTTATATTCTGTCAGTACGGAGAGAATCTGTGGGTTATATTCTGTCAGTGAGGAGACAGTCTGTGGATTACATTCTGAAAGGGAGGAGACAGTCTGTGGGTTATGTTCTGTCAGTGAGGAGACAGTCTGTGGGTTATATTCTGTCAGTGACGATACAGTCTGTGGGTTATATTCTGTCAGTGAGGAGACAGACTGAGGGTTATATTCTGTCAGTATGGAGACAGTCTGTGGGTTATATTCTGTCAGTGAGGAGACAGTCTGTGGGTTATATTCTGAAAGTGAGGAGACAGTCTGTGGGTTATGTTCTGTCAGTGAGGAGACAGTCTGTGGGTTATATGCTGTAAGTGAGGAGACAGTCTGTGGGTTATGGTCTGTCAGTGAGGAGACAGTCTGTGGGTTATATTCTGTCAATGAGGAGACAATGTGTGGGTTATATTCTGTCAGTGAGTGAGGAGACAGTCTGTCGGTTATATTCTGTCAATGAGGAGACAATCTGTGGGTTATATTCTGTCAGTGAGTAACGAGACAGTCTGTGGGTTATATTCTGTCAGTACGGAGACAATCTGTGGGTTATATTCTGTCAGTGAGGAGACAGTCTGTGGGTTATATTCTGTCAGTGACGATACAGTCTGTGGGTTATATTCTGTCAGTGAGGAGACAGACTGAGGGTTATATTCTGTTAGTACGGAGACAGTCTATGGGTTATATTCTGTCAGTGAGGAGACAGTCTGTGGGTTATATTCTGAAAGTGAGGAGACAGTCTGTGGGTTATGTTCTGTCAGTGAGGAGACAGTCTGTGGGTTATATTCTGTCAATGAGGAGACAATGTGTGGGTTATATTCTGTCAGTGAGGAGACAGTCTGTGGGTTATATTCTGAAAGTGAGGAGACAGTCTGTGCGTTACATTCTGTCAGTGAGGATACAGTGTGTGGGTTATATTCTGTCAGTGAGTGAGGATACAGTCTGTGGGTTATATTCTGTTAGTGAGTGAGGAGACAGTCTGTGGGTTATATTCTGTCAGTGAGGCGAATCTTTGGGTTATATTCTGTCAGTGAGTGAGGAGACAGTCTGTGGGTTACATTCTGTCAGTGAGGAGACAGTCTGTGGGATATATTCTGTCAGTGAGGAGACATTCTGTGGGTTATATTCTGTCAATGAGGAGACAGTCTGTGGGTTATATTCTGTCACTGAGGAGACAGTCTGTGGGTTATATTCTGACAGTGAGGAGACAGTCTGTGGGTTATATTCTGTCAGTGACGAGACAGTCTGTGGGTTATATTCTGTCACTGAGGATACAGTCTGTGGGTTATATTCTGTCACTGAGGAGACAGTCTGTGGGTTATATTCTGTCAGTGAGGAGACTGTCTGTGGGTTATATCCTGTCACTGAGGAGACAGTCTGTGGGTTATATTCTAAAAGTGAGGAGACAGTTGTTGGGTTATATTCTAAAAGTGAGGAGACAGTCGGTGGGTTATTTTCAGTCAGTGAGGAGACAGTCTGTGTGTTATATTCTGTCTGTGAAGAGACAGTATGTGGGTTATATTCTGTCAGTGAGTGAGGAGACATTCTGTGGGTTATATTCTGTCAGTGTGGAGACAGTCTGTGGGTTATATTCTGAAAGTGAGGAGACAGTCTGTGCGTTACATTCTGTCAGTGATGATACAGTCTGTGGGTTATATTCTGTCAGTGAGTGTGGAGACAGTCTGTGGGTTATATTCTGTCAGTGAGGAGACAGTCTGTGGGTTATATTCCGACAGTGAGGAGACAGTCTGTGGGTTATATTCTGTCAGTGACGAGACAGTCTATGGGTTATATTTTGTCACTGAGGAGACAGTCTGTGGGTTATATTCTGTCACTGAGGAGACAGTCTGTGGGTTATATTCTGTCACTGAGGAGACTGTCTGTGGGTTATATTCTGTCACTGAGGAGACAGTCTGTGGGTTATATTCTGTCAGTGAGGAGACAGTCTGTGGGTTATATTCTGTCAGTACGGAGACATTCTGTGGGTTATATTCTGTCAGTGAGGAGACAGACTGTGGGTTATGTTCTGTCAGTGAGGACACATTCTGTGGGTTATATTCTGTCAGTGAGGAGACAGTCTGTGCGTTATATTCTGAAAGTTAGGAGAAAGTCTGTGGGTTATATTCTGACAGTGAGGAGACAGTCTGTGGGTTATATTCTGTCAGTGACGAGACAGTCTGTGGGTTATATTCTGTCACTGGGAGACAGTCTGTGGGTTATATTCTGTCACTGAGGAGACAGTCTGTGGGTTATATCCTGTCAGTGAGGAGACAGTCTGTGGGTTATATTCTGAAAGTGAGGAGACAGTCTATGGGTTATATTCTGTCAGTGAGTGACGAGACAGTCTGTGGGTTATATTCTGTCAGCACGGAGACAATCCGTGGGTTATATTATGTGAGTGAGGAGACAGTCTGTGGGTTATATTCTGAAAGGGAGGAGACAGTCTGTGGGTTATGTTCTGTCAGTGAGGAGACAGTCTGTGGGTTATATTCTGTCAGTGAGGATACAGTCTGTGGGTTATATTCTGTCACTGAGGAGACAGTCTGTGGGTTATATTCTGTCAGTGAGGAGACTGTCTGTGGGTTATATCCTGTCACTGAGGAGACAGTCTGTGGGTTATATTCTAAAAGTGAGGAGACAGTTGTTGGGTTATATTCTAAAAGTGAGGAGACAGTCGGTGGGTTATTTTCAGTCAGTGAGGAGACAGTCTGTGTGTTATATTCTGTCTGTGACGAGACAGTCTGTGGGTTATATTCTGTCAGTGAGTGAGGAGACATTCTGTGGGTTATATTCTGTCAGTGTGGAGACAGTCTGTGGGTTATATTCTGAAAGTGAGGAGACAGTCTGTGCGTTACATTCTGTCAGTGATGATACAGTCTGTGGGTTATATTCTGTCAGTGAGTGTGGAGACAGTCTGTGGGTTATATTCTGTCAGTGAGGAGACAGTCTGTGGGTTATATTCCGACAGTGAGGAGACAGTCTGTGGGTTATATTCTGTCAGTGACGAGACAGTCTGTGGGTTATATTTTGTCACTGAGGAGACAGTCTGTGGGTTATATTCTGTCACTGAGGAGACAGTCTGTGGGTTATATTCTGTCACTGAGGAGACTGTCTGTGGGTTATATTCTGTCACTGAGGAGACAGTTTGTGGGTTATATTCTGTCAGTGAGGAGACAGTCTGTGGGTTATATTCTGTCACTGAGGAGACAGTCTGTGGGTTATATTCTGTCAGTGAGGAGACAGTCTGTGGGTTATATTCTGTCACTGAGGAGACAGTCTGTGGGTTATATTCTGTCAGTGAGGAGACAGTCTGTGGGTTATATTCTGTCAGTACGGAGACATTCTGTGGGTTATATTCTGTCAGTGAGGAGACAGACTGTGGGTTATGTTCTGTCAGTGAGGACACATTCTGTGGGTTATATTCTGTCAGTGAGGAGACAGTCTGTGCGTTATATTCCGAAAGTGAGGAGAAAGTCTGTGGGTTATATTCTGACAGTGAGGAGACAGTCTGTGGGTTATATTCTGTCAGTGACGAGACAGTCTGTGGGTTATATTCTGTCACTGGGGAGACAGTCTGTGGGTTATATTCTGTCACTGAGGAGACAGTCTGTGGGTTATATCCTGTCAGTGAGGAGACAGTCTGTGGGTTATATTCTGAAAGTGAGGAGACAGTCTATGGGTTATATTCTGTCAGTGAGTGACGAGACAGTCTGTGGGTTATATTCTGTCAGCACGGAGACAATCCGTGGGTTATATTATGTGAGTGAGGAGACAGTCTGTGGGTTATATTCTGAAAGGGAGGAGACAGTCTGTGGGTTATGTTCTGTCAGTGAGGAGACAGTCTGTGGGTTATATTCTGTCAGTGACGATACAGTCTGTGGGTTATATTCTGTCAGTGAGGAGACAGTCTGTGGGTTATTTTCTGTCAGTGAGGATACAGTCTGTGGGTTATATTCTGTCACTGAGGAGACAGTCTGTGGGTTATATTCTGTCAGTGAGGAGACTGTCTGTGGGTTATATCCTGTCACTGAGGAGACAGTCTGTGGGTTATATTCTAAAAGTGAGGAGACAGTTGTTGGGTTATATTCTAAAAGTGAGGAGACAGTCGGTGGGTTATTTTCAGTCAGTGAGGAGACAGTCTGTGTGTTATATTCTGTCTGTGACGAGACAGTCTGTGGGTTATATTCTGTCAGTGAGTGAGGAGACATTCTGTGGGTTATATTCTGTCAGTGTGGAGACAGTCTGTGGGTTATATTCTGAAAGTGAGGAGACAGTCTGTGCGTTACATTCTGTCAGTGATGATACAGTCTGTGGGTTATATTCTGTCAGTGAGTGTGGAGACAGTCTGTGGGTTATATTCTGTCAGTGAGGAGACAGTCTGTGGGTTATATTCCGACAGTGAGGAGACAGTCTGTGGGTTATATTCTGTCAGTGACGAGACAGTCTGTGGGTTATATTTTGTCACTGAGGAGACAGTCTGTGGGTTATATTCTGTCACTGAGGAGACAGTCTGTGGGTTATATTCTGTCACTGAGGAGACTGTCTGTGGGTTATATTCTGTCACTGAGGAGACAGTTTGTGGGTTATATTCTGTCAGTGAGGAGACAGTCTGTGGGTTATATTCTGTCACTGAGGAGACAGTCTGTGGGTTATATTCTGTCAGTGAGGAGACAGTCTGTGGGTTATATTCTGTCACTGAGGAGACAGTCTGTGGGTTATATTCTGTCAGTGAGGAGACAGTCTGTGGGTTATATTCTGTCAGTACGGAGACATTCTGTGGGTTATATTCTGTCAGTGAGGAGACAGACTGTGGGTTATGTTCTGTCAGTGAGGACACATTCTGTGGGTTATATTCTGTCAGTGAGGAGACAGTCTGTGCGTTATATTCTGAAAGTGAGGAGAAAGTCTGTGGGTTATATTCTGACAGTGAGGAGACAGTCTGTGGGTTATATTCTGTCAGTGACGAGACAGTCTGTGGGTTATATTCTGTCACTGGGGAGACAGTCTGTGGGTTATATTCTGTCACTGAGGAGACAGTCTGTGGGTTATATCCTGTCAGTGAGGAGACAGTCTGTGGGTTATATTCTGAAAGTGAGGAGACAGTCTATGGGTTATATTCTGTCAGTGAGTGACGAGACAGTCTGTGGGTTATATTCTGTCAGCACGGAGACAATCCGTGGGTTATATTATGTGAGTGAGGAGACAGTCTGTGGGTTATATTCTGAAAGGGAGGAGACAGTCTGTGGGTTATGTTCTGTCAGTGAGGAGACAGTCTGTGGGTTATATTCTGTCAGTGACGATACAGTCTGTGGGTTATATTCTGTCAGTGAGGAGACAGTCTGTGGGTTATTTTCTGTCAGTGAGGTGACAGTCTGTGGGTTATATTCTGTCAGTACGGAGACATTCTGTGGGTTATATTCTGTCAGTGAGGAGACAGTCTGTGGGTTATATTCTGAAAGTGAGGAGACAGTCTGTGGGTTATGTTCTGTCAGTGAGGAGACAGTCTGTGGGTTATATTCTGTCAGTGACGAGACAGTCTGTGGGTTATATTCTGTCAGTGAGTGAGGAGACAGTCTGTGCGTTATATTCTGAAAGTGAGGAGAAAGTCTGTGGGTTATATTCTGACAGTGAGGAGACAGTCTGTGGGTTATATTCTGTCAGTGACGAAACAGTCTGTGGGTTATATTCTGTCACTAGGGAGACAGTCTGTGGGTTATATTCTGTCACTGAGGAGACAGTCTGTGGGTTCTATCCTGTCAGTGAGGAGACAGTCTGTGGGTTATATTCTGAAAGTGAGGAGACAGTCTATGGGTTATATTCTGTCAGTGAGTGACGAGACAGTCTGTGGGTTATATTCTGTCAGTACGGAGAGAATCTGTGGGTTATATTCTGTCAGTGAGGAGACAGTCTGTGGATTATATTCTGAAAGGGAGGAGACAGTCTGTGGGTTATGTTCTGTCAGTGAGGAGACAGTCTGTGGGTTATATTCTGTCAATGAGGAGACAATGTGTGGGTTATATTCTGTCAGTGAGTGAGGAGACAGTCTGTCGGTTATATTCTGTCAATGAGGAGACAATCTGTGGGTTATATTCTGTCAGTGAGTGACGAGACAGTCTGTGGGTTATATTCTGTCAGTACGGAGACAATCTGTGGGTTATATTCTGTCAGTGAGGAGACAGTCTGTGGGTTATATTCTGTCAGTGACGATACAGTCTGTGGGTTATATTCTGTCAGTGAGGAGACAGACTGAGGGTTATATTCTGTTAGTACGGAGACAGTCTGTGGGTTATATTCTGTCAGTGAGGAGACAGTCTGTGGGTTATATTCTGAAAGTGAGGAGACAGTCTGTGGGTTATGTTCTGTCAGTGAGGAGACAGTCTGTGGGTTATATTCTGTCAATGAGGAGACAATGTGTGGGTTATATTCTGTCAGTGAGGAGACAGTCTGTGGGTTATATTCTGAAAGTGAGGAGACAGTCTGTGCGTTACATTCTGTCAGTGAGGATACAGTCTGTGGGTTATATTCTGTCAGTGAGTGAGGATACAGTCTGTGGGTTATATTCTGTTAGTGAGTGAGGAGACAGTCTGTGGGTTATATTCTGTCAGTGAGGCGAATCTTTGGGTTATATTCTGTCAGTGAGTGAGGAGACAGTCTGTGGGTTACATTCTGTCAGTGAGGAGACAGTCTGTGGGATATATTCTGTCAGTGAGGAGACATTCTGTGGGTTATATTCTGTCAATGAGGAGACAGTCCGTGGGTTATATTCTGTCACTGAGGAGACAGTCTGTGGGTTATATTCTGACAGTGAGGAGACAGTCTGTGGGTTATATTCTGTCAGTGACGAGACAGTCTGTGGGTTATATTCTGTCACTGAGGATACAGTCTGTGGGTTATATTCTGTCACTGAGGAGACAGTCTGTGGGTTATATTCTGTCAGTGAGGAGACTGTCTGTGGGTTATATCCTGTCACTGAGGAGACAGTCTGTGGGTTATATTCTAAAAGTGAGGAGACAGTTGTTGGGTTATATTCTAAAAGTGAGGGGACAGTCGGTGGGTTATTTTCAGTCAGTGAGGAGACAGTCTGTGTGTTATATTCTGTCTGTGACGAGACAGTCTGTGGGTTATATTCTGTCAGTGAGTGAGGAGACATTCTGTGGGTTATATTCTGTCAGTGTGGAGACAGTCTGTGGGTTATATTCTGAAAGTGAGGAGACAGTCTGTGCGTTACATTCTGTCAGTGATGATACAGTCTGTGGGTTATATTCTGTCAGTGAGTGTGGAGACAGTCTGTGGGTTATATTCTGTCAGTGAGGAGACAGTCTGTGGGTTATATTCCGACAGTGAGGAGACAGTCTGTGGGTTATATTCTGTCAGTGACGAGACAGTCTGTGGGTTATATTTTGTCACTGAGGAGACAGTCTGTGGGTTATATTCTGTCACTGAGGAGACAGTCTGTGGGTTATATTCTGTCACTGAGGAGACTGTCTGTGGGTTATATTCTGTCACTGAGGAGACAGTTTGTGGGTTATATTCTGTCAGTGAGGAGACAGTCTGTGGGTTATATTCTGTCACTGAGGAGACAGTCTGTGGGTTATATTCTGTCAGTGAGGAGACAGTCTGTGGGTTATATTCTGTCAGTACGGAGACATTCTGTGGTTTATATTCTGTCAGTGAGGAGACAGTCTGTGGGTTATATTCTGAAAGTGAGGAGACAGTCTGTGGGTTATGTTCTGTCAGTGAGGAGACAGTCTGTGGGTTATATTCTGTCAGTGACGAGACAGTCTGTGGGTTATATTCTGTCAGTGAGTGAGGAGACAGTCTGTGCGTTATATTCTGAAAGTGAGGAGAAAGTCTGTGGGTTATATTCTGACAGTGAGGAGACAGTCTGTGGGTTATATTCTGTCAGTGACGAGACAGTCTGTGGGTTATATTCTGTCACTGGGGAGACAGTCTGTGGGTTATATTCTGTCACTGAGGAGACAGTCTGTGGGTTATATCCTGTCAGTGAGGAGACAGTCTGTGGGTTATATTCTGAAAGTGAGGAGACAGTCCATGGGTTATATTCTGTCAGTGAGTGACGAGACAGTCTGTGGGTTATATTCTGTCAGTACGGAGACAATCTGTGGGTTATATTCTGTCAGTGAGGAGACAGTCTGTGGATTATATTCTGAAAGGGAGGAGACAGTCTGTGGGTTATGTTCTGTCAGTGAGGAGACAGTCTGTGGGTTATATTCTGTCAGTGACGATACAGTCTGTGGGTTATATTCTGTCAGTGAGGAGACAGACTGAGGGTTATATTCTGTCAGTACGGAGACAGTCTGTGGGTTATATTCTGTCAGTGAGGAGACAGTCTGTGGGTTATATTCTGAAAGTGAGGAGACAGTCTGTGGGTTATGTTCTGTCAGTGAGGAGACAGTCTGTGGGTTATATGCTGTAAGTGAGGAGACAGTCTGTGGGTTATGTTCTGTCAGTGAGGAGACAGTCTGTGGGTTATATTCTGTCAATGAGGAGACAATCTGTGGGTTATATTCTGTCAGTGAGTGACGAGACAGTCTGTGGGTTATATTCTGTCAGTACGGAGACAATCTGTGGGTTATATTCTGTCAGTGAGGAGACAGTCTGTGGGTTATATTCTGTCAGTGACGATACAGTCTGTGGATTATATTCTGTCAGTGAGGAGACAGACTGAGGGTTATATTCTGTTAGTACGGAGACAGTCTGTGCGTTATATTCTGTCAGTGAGGAGACAGTCTGTGGGTTATATTCTGAAAGTGAGGAGACAGTCTGTGGGTTATATTCTGTCAGTGAGGAGACAGTCTGTGGGTTATATTCTGTCAGTGAATGAGGAGACAGTCTGTGGGTTATATTCTGTCACTGAGGGGACAGTCTGTGGGTTATGTTCTGTCAGTGAGGAGATACTGTGTGGGTTATATTCTGTCATTGAGTGAGGAGACAGAATATAACCCACAGACTGTCCCCTCACTGACAGAATATCATCCACAGACTGTCTCCTCACTCACTGACAGAATATAACCCACAGACTGTCTCCTCACTCATTGACAGCATATAACCCAAAGACTGTCTCCTCACTGACAGAATATAACCCACAGACTGTCCCCTCACTGATAGAATATCATCCACAGACTGTCTCCTCACTCACTGACAGAATATAACCCACAGACTGTCAGTGAGTGAGGAGACTGTCTGTGGGTTATATTCTGTCAGTGAATGAGGAGACAGTCTTTGGGTTATATTCTGTAAGTGAGGAGACAGTCAGTCGGTTATATTCTGTCAGCGAGGAGACAGTCTGTGGGTTATATTCATTCAGTGAATGAGGAGACAGTCTGTGGTTTATATTCTGTCAGTGAGTGAGGAGTCTGTCTATGGGTTATATTCTCTCAGTGAGGGTACAGTCTGTGGGTTATATTCTGTCAGTGAGTGAGGAGACAGTCTGTGGGTTATATTGTCTCAGTGAGTGAGGAGACAGTCTGTGGGTTATTTTCTGTCAATGTGTGAGGAGACATTCTGTGCGTTATGTTCTGTCAGTGATGGGACAGTCTGTGGTTTATATTCATTCAGTGAATGAGGAGACAGTCTGTGGCTTATATTCTGTCAGTGAGTGAGGAGACAGTCTGTGGTTTATATTCTGTCAGTGAGGGGACAGTCTGTGGGTTATATTCTGTCAGTGAGTGAGGAGACAGTCTGTGGGTTATATTCTGTCAGTGAGTGAGGAGATATTCTGTGTGTTATATTCTGTCAGTGAGTCATGAGACAGTCTGTGGGTTATTTTCTGTCAGTGAGGAGACAGTCTGTGGGTTATATTCTGTAAGTGAGGAAACAGTCTGTGGGTTATTTTCTGTAAGCGAGGAGACAGTCTGTGGGTTATATTCTGTCAGTGAGGAGACAGTTTGTGGGTTATATTCTGTAAGTGAGAAGACAGTCTGTGGGTTTTATTTTGTAAGTGAGGGACAGTCTGTTGGTTATATTCCTCAGATAATGAAGCAATTCTTCAGATAATGAAGAAGGCCGCGCCCACATGCAGCAATACCTGGAGAACATCCAGGCTTGGGCTAATAAGTGGCAAATAACATTCACGCCACACAAGTGCCAGGCAATGACCATCTCGAACAAGAGAAAGTCTAACCACCTCCCCTTGACATTCAATGGCATTACCATCACCGAATCCACCACTATCAACATCCTGCGCGTCATCATTGACCAGAAACTTAACCGGATACTCGTAATTCTGCAAGCATTCTTGTACGTTGAGTTTGGACCACAGCAAGCACATCACAGACAAGACTAAAAGTATCCAATGCCTGATTGAATTGAACTGACGCACTGAGGGATTGTGTTGCAGCCCTGCAAAAGAATATTGACTTCTATTTGTTCTTCCCAAACAGATGAGACTGAAAAAGTGTTCTGATATCCATTAATTATAAATCATAAAGCCTGATAATATACATCCCTTTCATTTTTGCTGCTTCAATTTAAACTTTGACAAGATATTTTTGACTCTCTCAGTTGTGCTGAAAGGGATTTTATTGGGAGTGTTCACTGCTACAACAACAACTTGCATTGCTATAGCATCTTTAACTTAGCGAAACATCCCAAGATGCTTCACAGGAGTGTTATCAAACTAAATTTGACACCAAGCCAAAGAAGGATGGGTGAACGGGACTCAGTACAAGTTAGGATATGGACAGTAAAGTTTTGGATGAGCTCAAGTTTATAGAGGGTGGAAGATGGGAGGCCAGCCAAGAGAGCATTGGAATACTGCTGTTAGTTAATCACAATGATAAAATAGAATCATAGAATGGTTACAGCATGGAAGGCGGCCATTCAGCCCATCGAGCCCGTGCCAGCTCTCTGCAAGAGCACCTCAGCTAGTCCTACTCCCCCGCCCTTTCCCCGTAGCCCTGCAATTTTTTTTCTTTCAGGTACTTATCCAACTCCCTTTTGAAAGCCATGATTGCGTCTGCCTCCACCACCCTTTCAGGCATTGCATTCCAGATCCTAACAACTTGCTACATAAAAAAGTTTTTTCTTATGTCGCCTTTGGTTCTTTTGCCAATCACCTTAAATCTGTGTCCTCTGGTTCTCGAACCTTCTGCCAATGGGAACAGTTTATCGCTATCTACTCTGTCCAGACCCCTCATGATTTTGAACACCTCTATCAAATCTCCTCTCAATCTTCTCTGCTCTGAGGAGAACAACCCCAGCTTCTCCAGTCTATCCACGTAACTGAAGTCCCTCATCCCTGGAATCATTCTCGTAAATCTTTTCTGCACTTTCTCTAAGGCCTTCACATCCTTCCTAAAGTACAGTGTCCAGAATTGGACACAATACTCCAGTTGAGGCCGAACCAGTGTTTTATACAGGTTCATCATAATTCCCACACTTTTGTACTCTATACCTCTGTTCATGTAGCCCAGGATTCCATAAGCTTTTTTAATTGCTTTCTCAACCTGCCCTGCCACCTTCAACGATTTGTGCACATATACCCCTAGGTCTCTCTGTTTATGCACCCCCTTTAGGATTGTACCCTTTAGTTTATATTTCCTCTCCTCATTCTTTCTACCAAAATGTATCACTTCACACTTTTCTGCATTAAATTTCATCTGCCACGTGTCCGCCCATTCCACCAGCCTGTCTATGTCTTCCTGAAGTCTATCACTATCCTCCTAACTGTTCACTATACTTCCAAGTTTTGTGACATCTGTAAATTTTGAAATTGTGCCCTGTACACCCACATCCAAGTCATTAATATATATCAAGAAAAGCAGTGGTCCTGGTACTGACCCCTGGGGAACACCACTGCATACCTTCCTCCAGTCCGAAAAACAACCATTCACCACTACTCTCTGTTTCCTGTCACTTAGCCAATTTCGTTTCCATGCTGGCACTGTCCCTTTTATTCCCTGGGCTTCAACTTTGCTGGCAAGCCTATTACGTGGCACTTTGTCGAACGCCTTTTGGAAATCCATGTAGACCACGTCAACCGCATTGCCCTCATTAACCCTCTCTGTTACCTCATCAAAAAACTCGATCAAGTTGGCTAAACACAATTTGCCTTTAACAAATCCGTGCTGGCTTTCCTTAATTAATCCACACTTGTCCGAGTGACTGTTAATTTTGTCCCTGATTATTGTTTCTAAAAGCTTCCCCACTACTGAGGTTAAACTGTCCAGCCTGTAGTTGCTGGGTTTATCTTTACACCCTTTTTTGAACAAGAGTGTAACATTTGCAATTCTCCAGTCCTCTGGCACCACCCCCATATACAAGGAGGATTGGAAGATTATGACCAGTACCTCCGCGATTTCTCCCTTCACTTCCTTCAGCATCCTAGGATGCATCCCATCCAGTCCTGGTGACTTATCTGCTTTAAGTACAGCCAGCCTTTCTAGTACCTCGTCTTTATCAATTCTTATCTCATCCAGTATCTCAACTACCTCCTCCTTCACTATGGCAGCATCTTCTTCCTTGGTGAAGACAGATGCAAAGTACTCATTTAGCAGCTCAGCCATACCCTCTGCCTCCATGCGTAGGTCTCCATTTTGGTCCCTAATCAGCCCCACCCCTCCTCTTACTACCCGTTTACTATTTATATGCCTATAGAAGACTTTTGGATTACCTTTTGTGTTAGCTGCAGAGAGCTTTAAAATTGGCAGGAAACTGAGAGATAAGATGAAGCTGACAGTTTTATTTTGTTTCTTCCTCCTTCAAAAAAAGGGAGTCAAATTGGCAAATATTTTTGAAAACCCTGCCTTTGGTTCAAACTAGCTTAGCAAAGAAAAATGCAGCAGTTTTCTGCTGGGGGTACTTAAAATGGGCAAATAGGAATCAGTTCACCTGCTGAGCTGCAGTTAACTGAGTGACGGAGTAGCTAAACCCTTTGGCACAGTCTCTGTTTAACATAGATTCCATTGTCACACTAACAGGTTCAGTGTTACTGCTGGGAATAATGTCAGCCGTGGCTCAGTTGGTAGCACCTCTGAGTCAGTAGATTGTGGGTTGAAGTCCCACTCCAGAGACTTGAGCACAAAATCTAGGCTGAGAATCCTAGTGCAGTACTGAGGGAGTGCTGCACTGTCGGAGGTGCCATCTTTCGGATGAGTCATTAAACCGAGGCCCTGTCTGGCCTCTCAGTTGGACATAAAAGATCCCATGGCACTATTTTGAAGAAGAGCAGGGGAGTTCTCTCCCCAGTGTCCTGGCCAATAGTTATCCCTCAGTCAACATCACTAAAAAACCCAGATTATCAGGTCATTATCAGAAAAGAAACTATTTTCAATGGATGAAGGGTCAATAACCAGAGGGCACAGATTTAAGGTGATTGGCAAAAGAGCCTGAGGTGGCATGAGGAAAAACTTTTTTACACAAAAAGTGGTTCGGATTTGGAATGCACTGTCTGATAGGGTGGTGGAAACAGATTCAATAGTAGCTTTCAGAAGGGAATTGGATAAATACTTGAAGAAGAAAACATTGCAGGGATATGGGGAAAGAGCGGGGGAGTGGGATTAACTGGATTGCTCAATGAAAGTGCCAGCGCAGACTTGATGGGCTGAATGGCCTCCTTTTGTGCTGTACTATTCTATGATTCTATGCTGTTTGTGGGAGCTTGTTGTGTGCAAATTGGCTGTCACATTTCCTACATTACAACAGAGACTACACTTCAAAAGTACTTCATTGGCTGTAAAACACTTTGGGATGTCCTGAAGTTGTGAAAGGCGCTATATAAATGCAAGTCTTTCTTTATGTACTGCCCAGGAGAGTAGGCTCCACCAGACATTAAGCACGTATCCAACTAACCACTATTGTTTTTTAAACAGTTTACTATGCTTCACTCACCAGCACTATAACCAGGGGAACAGTTCTCTAATAGGGGATAATTTAAATAGCCGAACAGTAAAAACTGTTCAAAGAGCACCAATAGGCTGTATATTTCATTCTCCCTTGAGGGAATAAGAAAATCTCCAGTTTTGGACGCTAAAATCATTCCAAGTGCAACGGAAGCCAGTATTCACTGAAAAATATATAATTTAAATATAATTTTCAATTAAAAACTGCACAATGTGATGTGGAAAATTGTTAAAAGTTGAATTGCAGTTTGTGTTTTGTTTCTGGTTTTTAAAGCTCAATGGTTGATTACTCAAATAAGAACAAATACTTCAGTTCGATTGCCATCGGCCTATAAACAAATCACTCATTCTAGATGCGTGAATCAGGCTGAAACCAATCTGTTGCTCTGTTTAATTTCCTACAGGTTTCCACTCTCTCTCTCTCGAGCTGGATTAACATCGCTGACTTTTGCACTATTAATTCGGTGGCTGTTAAACCACTCATGAGGCACGAAGTGTGAATTATTGTATGAGTCCTGATTTGCCAGATTTCCTCCAATCAGGCTAATTAAATCCTACAGAACAGACTCTCTGATGGAAGAATGAAGAAATCCACATTTCTATTAGTTGTCGTTAATCAAGGCATTTTTGCTTTATTTTAACAGCATGTTTTTTAAAAGCAGAATGCTTCTCTCCATATCATTAATAAAGAGATCTTTATTAGTTTTGAAGTTTGAAAACTACTTAATGTAAAATAAGTTACTGAAGTATCAAAGTAATGCAAATCCTTCAGGGACCATGCTCACAGAGAATGTGGAACACATTAACAGCTTCTGCAGATGCGTTTTACACATTCAATATGTATGCAAGCAATTAAAGGTATGAAAGTGGGCATCATACCTTTGTAAATACTAACGGATCTCCCACGATGTTGCTCAGAGTGAGTCAGTAGACTGTGACGTGCAAAGTGCTACAGGAAGTAAGTGTTACGTAGGAAGTGCACACTATACACAAGACTTTTAGTGGGAGATTTGTCTGCCGGGGAGATTTCCTGTTTTGTTGTTCCTAGAGTATTAAAATCAAAGGATGAAAAACTAGGGGATGTGTCATATGTGGAAAAAATACAAATACAAAATATGAAAAATTGAGGTTGTTTTTATTAGAACAGAGAAGTTTACTGAGTAATTTGACAGAGGTGCTTAATGTTATGAAGGGTTGCTTCAGTGTAGATAGAACCAGATTGTTTCTAACAGTTGATTGGTCTAGAAAGAGGGAATATAGCTATAAGATTGAATGTGGGAGATTTAGGACAGAGAGCGGAAGACATTTTTTTTTTACACAGGGTTGTGAGGCTGTGGAACGCATTGAGTTGGTGGTTAAAGCAGAAACCAGGTCAACATTTCAGAATAGGTTAGCTAGGAAGTTGAAGGAAAGGGATATGGGAACAGGGCAGGCACATGGGATTAGGACTACTGCTCATAAACACTAACAGGGACTGGTTATACCAAAAGGCCTGTTTCCGTGTTGTAATTTCTATGTAATTCTATGTGCTCCTGATACTGAAGGAGGAAATTTCCCCAATTAATTTATTGTACACAAGACCTAGGTACTTTGTTGTAGCCTATTAGAAATTATACCGCAGAATTAGTGATGAATATTTTCTATTCTTTATTCCAGTTATTAAGAAGTCAAGTCATTGTTATTGATTAGTAAAGTGTAAAAAACATAACTCTGTAATTAAAACTTATACACAGTTACATTGCTGGCCAAAAATTAAGAAGTATTCAGATATTGCAAATAATTGCATCAACTTAACCCTGGGAATAAAACCCATCTGATTTATCATAGTTACTGATGCCAGGTAGAAATGATATGGCTTAAGCAGATTATTATAACCTCCTAGCTATCTGCAGCCAAATAGGTTTTCATACAATGATTTGATTTTTTTCTGTTTCTTCCTCCTACTAATACTTTGAGGTTTTAAAACTATCCCCAGTTTTTTTTTCCTCTTGTAATCTTCATGAAATGCAATTTCTGCAGCTTGTTCTTGCTACCGGGCACGGTGAAAAACACAATCTTAAGTAATTGCCACCATCAAATAAGAAATTATTTCAATCCCCACGAATCAAAAAACATTTTGATTTTGCTGACTTGTACCAGACATTCATCTCCTGATATTACTTTGTTGCCAGATACAATCCTTATTGCTTAATAACAAAATTGGAATACAAACATATTCAGTGCAGTTTACCCAGTTACCAAGATCAGTATTTTGTTGATTGTGGTATGGATGAAATATGATTAATAATGTTAGCTCTGTATCGATGTAGTTGTGATTTTTTTCTCACTGTTTCTCTAAGTAAATGCTAAACATATTCCTTATAAAATACAGGAATTGAATTAATGTTTTAATATTTCACAATTAATTCTCTACTCAAAATGCTATACACATTTGTAAAATAGATATATTTCAAATAAAAATATATTTTATTCATGAATAGTTCTACATGAATACTTTTAGCTTCAGATTTCCATTAAATATGCTGAGATTAATATTTGTAAAGTACAAATTGCACAAAAATTCATTATATATTTCCAACTTTATTCCAAAATGCAATGTTAATATAATTGTATAATCCAGTTAACATTGTACTTTTGAAAGTTGTTACAAAAATAATTTGATACGATAGTATTAACATTTAAATGCAAATTCATTAAAAAAATGAGGCTAAGAATAAGGATCAATTGTATCTCTAAATGCTCTTAATCACAATGCACTCTTTAGCTCTCAGTATAGTGAAAGATCTGCAGCATTTTCAACACAAGGGTTAATCAAGGTGAATAATTTACTGCAGAATTTCTCTAAGACCAGAGGGAGATGCATGCTGAAATTTATCAAATAATGTGGGAGATTGCATTTTACAAGTTTTCAGGGGCTTCTCAGATTTGTAACGAGAAGAAATTACCAAAACATTGGCAGATTTATGTGGTTACTCATTAATAATCACAGCATTCTCTGTTCTATTCTCCCCTGAAGATGGTTCCGTGAACTTTTACTATCCTGCTATAAAATTAGGATGGTCCAGACTGTTGCCGTAGCTCCAAGGGTATGACCAGTGATCATCCTTAGTCAACCTACCAGGAGCTGTGATTGAAGTTAATGCCCTCCTCCCACCCCAGGTCCGCCCATAGATGCTTAACCCTAGACCAATAATACTTATTCTTCAGTGAGAGCCAGAACAAAAAGGCTAGTTTGTACTTGGTCTTGTGTCTTCTTAGTTGGGAGTCCTTTATTTTGCTGCTAGGCCTCATCTGTCACATTTGTATTTTTTTTAAGATTTAAGTCTGGAAGCATTTTAAGTCTCTAATCCATTTCCTGCTATGCATGATTTGCAATCAGTTTTCCTGATCTCCTGAAAGGTGAGATGCGCCATGATGAATTCAGCAGACATCGCCTCTGCCCTATCCGATGGATAGCCACGTTTTTCTGCCTAATCTGTTGGTACAATATAACACTGTGGAAGAATGTTCAGCTGCTGTCCTGGCTGGGGGAAAGCATCACACAAACACCTGTAGCTGAAGAAAATTAAGTATAACGAGCAGAAAATCAATACAAGATTACCCGGCTTCGTCCTTGTGAAATTCAGCGGACTTCATTTTCCGTTTATCGCTATTGCACGTACTTAATGCCCAAAAGATTGCTGCAAGCTAGTTTGCCTCATTGTGCTTCTTAGCAACTCACCCTTCCTCAGCTGTTTAATGATCTTTGAGTCCCTCTGCTCGACTGGTGTCCTTTACTGAAAGATGCCGGATTGGGGGTGGGGGCGGAGAAAGAAAGAAGGACTTCAAAGCAGGTGCAGGTAATTAATAGCTGAGGGGAACATAATCTAAACCACAGGCTTTACTTTCACACCCAAGTCTATTTCCAGATCCAGCCGGCAAGGGGCTCAATTCCCTGAAGCACCCATGTCTGTTTCCTCTGAACAGCCTCACTGGGCCTCCAGTTATCACATCTGCATTTCAAAACACCGTATCTCTGGGATTAATTATTAATTAGCCTACAGTCACTCATGAGGATTTGATCTCTAGACTGTGTTGACCTCCACTGCACTCTGTGTGGGGAGGAGTCGAGTGGAACATATGCCATTTTCTTTGCGTCTTTCTCATTTAATGTACCTCTGCACCAGTAAGAAACAATAATTCAAATTTCTGAACGCATAATATCAAGCTTTTTAGTGCAAACTACCGTTTGAAGATGCATAAATATATATTACTATTTGACTGGAGCATTGGGCGTGTAAAGGATCCTGTTCACAGTTTTGGGTCAATTCTAATTTACAGGATTATCGCTATGAGCAACTAAATAGACCTGCATCTCCTAAGACTTCTTTTGCATATTTAAAGCAGCAACCTCTGTTTAATGGTACATGGGACCTGTTAGGATATTGTTCTGTAAGTATCTTATCAACTTAATTATCTGTTCAGTAATGGTAACCTTTCATTTATATTTCTTCTTGTGTTGAACTTTCCAACTTCCAAGTACGTGCCCTAAAGCTGTATTATCTTCCCCGGGCCCATTGCATTCCTGAGCCTGGACTTTAGTGTTCTTGTAGCCTGATGGGGGTCCATTCCCTCACAGCCTGCTTTGCTCAAGGCACGGACTGACCCCCTTTTCATTATCAAGTTCAGATGGAATAATGGACATGGTTGAGTAAAATAAAAGCAATTTATTAAAATGGAAGCAGGTTAGCAGTCAGTGCAACAGGCCACATGCCACGCCAGAACTACCCACGACCAAACACACATAACCCAGCTTGTTGTGCAAGCGCTTCACTTTGCCCAGACTCAAGCAAGGCTTAAGTCAAATATATCAACTAAGGTTAAGAAAACACGGCCTCAATCCAAACAATCAACTCTTTCACAGAGATACCAACCAGTATGTTGTTCTACTGCAGCTGGAGCGATGGAGACAGTAAAAGAGCTGATCTGGGACTCAAAAAATAGCAGAAGAGAAGGCAGGAGCAAAGGCTGCACTTACCCCAACATATTAAACAGAGCACCAGATATATTTCTGCCAGGACCATGTGCATCAAGATGACCTCCACTTTCACTAGCCCTTCTTTCTTTGTTTTACCTGCCAAGTCACTCCTAAGGATGAGCAACACCAAACAGAAATTCAGAGAAGAAAGTATAGGAGTAGCCAGTGGCCACATATATTCAGGAAAAGCCCCAATATGTTGATCTCACTGAGGATCTTCTATCTGAAGGCACATAAAACGTTGACACTTGTAACTATTGCCACTTTCACATCTACAGTTAAATCCCTCTGCCAATAAAACCCTTGAGATACAAGGTTATTTTACCTTACCTCTAGGCCCAGTGTATAAATTGCAGGAATTGATCAGTTATAAACACCAGAGTGGCACGTTGACATCCAGATGCTTACTGGATGACCCCTCAGTGGAAAGCCTTCCTCTTTCATCCAGTAGGTACTGGATCATTACTTACCGAAGGAAGGATATACTTGCCATAGAGGGAGTGCAACGAAGGTTCACCAGACTGGTTCCTGGGATGGGGGGATTGTTCCATGAAGAGAGATTGAGTAGACTAGGCCTATATTCTCTAGAGTTTAGAAGAATGAGATGTGATCTCATTGAAACATACAAAATTCTTACAGGGCTTGACAGGGTAGATGCAGGGAGGATGTTTTCCCTGGCTGGGGAGTCTAGAACCAGGGGTCACAGTCTCAGAATAAGGGGTCAGCCATTTAAGACTGAGATGAGGAGAAATTTCTTCACTCAGAGGGTGGTGAATCTTTGGAATTCTCTACCCCAGAGAGCTGTGGAGTCTCAGTCGTTGAGTATATTCAAGACAGAAATCGATAGATTTTTGTTGATTTAAAAGCTTGTGCTGAAACAAGTTGCTTCCATACATGGGTGGCCTGGTAGGCCTTCCTCTGAGAAAATTGAGCATAACTTGGAGACTGAAGAGAGGCCACGCAGAGCAGGACAAGCTGCTAGAAGAGGGAGGAGGAGGAGGGGGAGAAGGACTCTCAGCAGGAGGCCATGACCACCGACGGTCTTTAGGGAGCAATTCTCTAACCTCAACTTCAGCGAGGACCAATGCTTGAGACGTTTTCACTTCACTAAAGAGGTTGTGACTGAAATCTGTCAACTGCTACAACCACAACTGCAACCTCAGAGCAGGGCAAGGACAGCATTGCCAGTGGCTGTCAAGGTGACTGTGGCTCTTAACCTTTATGCATCTGTCTCATTCCAGGCTGCTGCTGGAGATATAAGCAACATCTCACAGTTTGCAGTGCACTGCTGCATAAGGGAGGTCACTGAGGCTCTCTATACACAGAGAGACAGCTTCATCTCATTTCTGCTTGCCAGAGACAAGCAGGTGGAATGAGCACAAGGATTTGCACAGATTGCAGGCTTCCCTGACTGCATGCACATTGCCTTACATGCACCTCATGTCAACTCAGCCATTTTCATGAATCGAAAGGGATTCCACTCCCTCAATGTGCAGCTGGTGTGCGACCACAGGCAGCGCATCATGCAGGTGAATGCCATTATCCTGGAAGTAGTCACAATTCCTTAATTCTGCGGCAGTCCTCTGTGCCAGCTGTATTTGACCCACCATGGCAAGTCAAAGGCTGGCGACTGGGCGACAAGGGTTATCCACTCATGACATGGCTCATGACTCCGGTCCAGAACCCAAGCACACGTGCATAGCAGGCCTACAATGAGAGCCATGCTGCCACAAGGAACATTATAGAGCAGACATCCTCAAGCAACGCTTCCGCTGCCTGGACTGCTCTGGAGGTGCCCTGCAGCTGAGCGGGTATCAAGATTTGTAATAGTATTTTGCATGCTGCGCAACCTGGCCATTATGAGGGAACAGCCCTTGCTACCACCTACCAGGCGAGAAGCTGAGGACTAATGCATACAAAAATCAACTAATCACACTTGTACGTTCCCTTAGTGCCTGTTTTCTGTGTGCCTTTGCCTCTCCTATAGTGCTCCTACGAGGTGATTCCCCAGTGGCTGCAGCATGGGTAGTGGAAAGCTGCTGACCTTCAATTGAAGAGACTGCAGATGCCTTTGGAGGGCGACCTCGAGCAGCTCTGAGCCTAGAAGGCCCGGCTGTGGACTGTACCATCTCGGACTGGGCTGCAGCAGTCTGGGCTGGCTGGCTGACAGGCAACAGCAAGGGCACTGGCAGAGTGGCAGTGGTGGGAGCAGGAATGCTGTCATGCTGAGAGAGGACAGCCAGTTCGTGTTCCATGGAGCCACTGCCAGTCTCCTGGGGCTGTGCCTCAGCAATCCTTCTTATCTGTTCAAGAACAGATTGATGGTCTGCTGTGAAGCCCTGGAAGCCCCTTTGAACAGTGGTATCCAGAGCCACGATGGCAGCAGTCTGAGCTTCCACTGCAGCTCTCAGACCTTTGATGGAAGCTGTTTCTGCTGCAATGCGAGCTGTGACATCGACCATCAGACACTGCATCATGGTGGGTTCCACAGGTGTGCTGATGGAGGTGACCACCCGTTCCATGCTGGAAAGGATAGGCTCCAAGCTCTGCGCAAAGCCCTGTGTCAGGTTGGTGCTGGACTCCTCCATGCACTTTGACATTGAGCGCAGGCTTTCTGGCAGGCTTTCCAGTGCACCAAGCATTTGGTTATGTAAACCCATCAGTCTTCTATATTCTGGCCCATCAAAGTCCTCATCTGAGTCCCCTGCAGCAGAACAAGTGTGAGACATTGCCCGCTGGCGAGCTGGCACCTGTGTTATCCTTTCCCTCCACCCTGGCTCCTGCGCACCTGTGGCCGTTGTATCACCATGTGCAGATCACCTCCTCTATCCTCGCCTCTAAAATACGCGCAGTGTCAGTATCTCAGCTGGTGGGTGCGACTGTAAGATCAAGTGACGGTGTCTCTTCATTTTCACTGTCTTCTTCCTCTTCCTCCACTGACTGGGAAGGTTCCAGTTCTTGGGTATCTGAAATGAAAAAGGTTGTGGTGAGGGGCGAGGAGAAAAAAAGTGCATGCTTACACCATCTGCAGCTTCTAAGTCAGAAGAGATTTAGGAATGAGAGAGAAGTGGGAAGAGAGAAAGAAGATTAGGGATGCAGAGACCCTCCAGTCCCGCTAGTGGCCACGGCCTCAGTGATGCCCCTTCCCATGATGGCCAGCACTGTCTCCTCCATGGGGGTTTAAACATTCAGGCACGCTTGTCCTCCTCCAGTTCTTTGCTGCTGCCTGCTGTTATGGACAAGCTTCTCCTGTAACAGAGAGAGGAGTGTGTCAATGAGTGTCCTGCAATATATTGGGTGATATAGCTGTCATGCATGAATAGCTGCCAGTGCGTGGCCTTCAACAGTGCTAAGCGTGTGAGGGTGAGGTAAAGCATATGAATTTTAGGTTTGAGTACTGATTGATAGAGATAGTTGATAGGTGGGTGATGGGGCTGTAGTGAATTGAGCAGTGGATGAGGCTAGTGGTGCAGTTGGTAGGATATGCCATTTGAAGATGAGCTCGCTTACCTTGACAGCTCGTGTCATATCGTTAAACTTCTTCCTACACTGCATCCATGCTCTTGGAGCAACACTCCGCTGCTTCTTCTTGCTACTGTCTGCTGAGCATGTGTCTGGAGGGACTCTTGCCCCTCTGTGGGCTCAGTGCGGCCGAGGTAGGTGGCGGGTTGAGACCCCGCTCCCGGCT
Source organism: Squalus acanthias (assembly GCA_030390025.1). Classification (NCBI taxonomy): domain Eukaryota; kingdom Metazoa; phylum Chordata; class Chondrichthyes; order Squaliformes; family Squalidae; genus Squalus; species Squalus acanthias. Next base: position 91,791,940 of record CM059430.1, read on the forward strand.
CCATCCCGCTCTGTGAGAAGAATTTTCTGTTGATTGGTCTTGTTAAGCCCGCCCTGCGAGTTTCCTGGCCAATTAAAAGGAAGCGGGTCTGTTGACGTAATTTGATGATGCGTCATTTGCCGATTTCCTTAAAGGGACCATGCCCACATTGATTTTGGCCATTGTGCTGTCAGTGTTCTACAGCATTGAGGTGCTGCAAACACTGACAAGCACTGCACAAAGGTGCACGGCTGCACCCAGGCTCTCCCATGACTCCCTCCATATGCTTATGGAGGGAGTCACAGCACGCAGAAAGGTTCTCTTCCCTTCCAATGGGTGGAAGAGACCTCCCCAGGAAACCAACTCAACCTGGTTGCACATTGCACAGGAGGGCGTTGTCAGGAGGACCTGGCTGCAGTGGTGCAAACCTTTCAATGATCTCAGGAGATCACGCAATGCTACTGCAAAGCCACACTCAACCTCATCCTGCTGTGCCACTCATCACATCCCCATCACTCTGCCTTCTCTACCCTACTCCTGCACATTCTTACTCACACCAACTTACTTTGCACCTCCACCCATCCCTCTCTCTCTATCTACATCATCACATCCCCATCTCACTAGCCACCCCTCACACTCACCCTCATCCTAGTCCAATCATACCAACTAACAACACATAAGGGTAGGCACTTGGGTGTTTTTGCCAATGTTCATGTAAAGTTTCTGTTGATGTGTTGGTTGCCAAACATTGAAATCTTTATTTTCCACACTTTGCCTTCTTGGACAGATTTGTGTGCACCTTTGGAAGTGGCTTAGTGAGTTGCAGTGAATGGTGAGACATAACGGTACCCCCCGCAATGGTGATGAGTGTGAAAGGAATGGCTTAGACATAGCAGGGATGCTTTATGGTGCTGGTGTGGGGTGGTGCCAACCTGGCGCATCATGTGGCAGCCAGGGTGTACAGCGTCAAGTAATGTAAATCTGGCCATGGTGAGGCCATCCCTGGCCTCCCGGGCAGCAATGTTGTCGGGTGCTGGTGTCCTGTGCAGCATCAAGTGATTGCGGAGAAGGTTGGTGTTGTTGTTGGTGCTGCTGGTGTACCTGGTGATGTTGGTGTGGGGGCTGATGATGGTGGGATTCTGAGGACCAAGGTGAGATTTTTCAAGGGTACCGATGCTGCTGGAATAGATGGCAGCTGAAGTTGCGATGACAGAAGCGATCTGTCAATGGTGAGAGAACTTGCTCCAAGGAGGTGACAGTGGATAGAGAGTTTACTCCAAACACTTCCAAACTGCATAAAGATGAAAACTGCATTCCAAATCCTGAAGGCTCCAGCTTCACAGATTGGAAAGTGAACAGCTTTTGCTGCTGTCAATTATTCAGAGGAATGGAGAGTCATTGACAGCCCGACCTACTTACCTGACGTGATCCCTGAGTGCCGGGAACCTAGTGAAAAAGCTGGTAAAATGGTATGTACATGGTAAAGTGGTGTTTAAGTACCTTTTAACAAGCTCTTATATATCTGAATTGGCTCACCCGCTGCTTGGTGTCGGGTTTGTAAAGCGCAGACAGACCCGACACTTGGGAAACCGACATGGAGGTGGGTTGACAGTGGGACCCCGACCCGCTGTCAATCTTTTCGATTTTGACAGCGGACCCGCCTCCAAATCTGCCCTTTGAGTGCCAGCAAAATTCCGGCCAGGATGTCTCTCCTTCTCGCCACATCTTGCACCAAGGCCTGCAGTGCATTGTCAGAAAACCTTGGTGCTCGCTCTCTTGCATGTTAATTGCTCAAAGTATCACAGCCCAGAGTGACTTCTGAAATGACTCCCACTACTTCTTGCAGCCACAATGCACCTCCCCTTTAAGGGGTGCAGGCTGCCTTTAAGCAGCGCTAGCCATTTGCGATATCAGGCCCCCTGTTGATGCCTGCAGCCAATGAACAGTGCGAGGAGTGCTGGCTGCACACAGAAATCATTTAAAAGAACAGGAAGCGCAAATTTAACATGATGCCTACAGCAATAGGAATGGGCGCAGGGTAATCCCGTACTGCGATTCTCATGCCTGTTTTCAGGGGTTATTCAATTTCTTCCCCTGTGACTCAGAACTGATTCAAACCAGTTTGGGTACTTAATTATATACAGTGCCCCACTTTAACTGCTTCCGCTATCTAATAGGATTGAGGTAAATTCTTCTGTTGGGCACAGGATTTGAGGAGCAGGGGACACGCGGATCACTGTAAATATAACAAACTTATGGGTATAATAAAATGAAGGGATTTTTTTAGTAAGAGGGTGATAGAATTGCGGGACAGATTACCAGCAAAGAGGATGGAACAGAAAACTGTGGCAGGTTTTGAAAAAGGACTGGATAAATTCCGATTAGGAATGGAGCTATGAAACGACTTGCATTTATATAGAGCTATGAACAGGAATCACACCATCTGTTCTGAATTACTTTATTGTGCTCTCAATAATAAAATTATTACTTGATTGATATAAAGCCATAGATGGAAATTCCCCCAAATTTTTCTCAAACAGTGAAGCTTAGGGTTTCACTAAATCTGTGATAATGCTGGTGGTTAATTCAATGCTGTAGTATTTTGTCAAATCGGAAATAATATTATGTGTTCACAGACCATTGCTTTTTGAGAGATTCAAACTTTCTTCAAATATTCTCCTGTTACATTTATCTATATACTATATTAAAAATCTTGCATCCGCCCCATCTCATCAACTTTTTCCTTTATAATTCCTATGTTACAGGCGCTATATAAATGCAAGTTATTGTTGTTGTTACAAATTTATAATGGGAGCTCCCAAGGTAAGTTTGTCGAGCTGTAATTACCCCCTCCTGCCAGTGGAGGCATGCACCACCACCACAGTGGGTGGGTGCCATTATAGTGTGACCAGTTTACATAGGAAGTTTCCATTATAAACGAGGAATTGGTAATGGAGATCTAAAAAGTAAGGAGAGAATATTTGACTTTAAAATGGCGTTAAAATGGTAATTACAGTTCGACAAGCTTACCTTGGGAGCTCCCATTATAAATTTGTAACAACAACAATAACTTGCATTTATATAGCACCTGTAATGTATGAGTTATAAAGGAAAAAGCTAACAAGAAGTATGGGCGGATGCAAGATTTTTAATATAGTGTATAGATAAATGCTGTCTGAATTACACCTGCATATCCTGGTCCAATTATCCTATTGCCCCCTAACCCTGCTTCACTGGAAGACTAAGGCCTAGAAATTGGACAGCGACACAAAAGTTGCTGGTGTCACCACGGCCTCGGGTTAACGGCTGCTAAAAATGATCGCACTGGCAGGAGAGAAAAATTTGCGCTAGGGACTAAGGGGGAAAAATTAGTTAGCGACCATTTTGGGTTTGCTCAGCGAAAGATAGCGCCGGTGATCGCTAAATTCAGTTTTAGCATCCCAAGAGGGAGGCAGAGCGCTAATTCAAGCATGGGGCAGTGAGTTCTGCAGTGCTATGCAATGGGCCATGCAGCACTGCCGCATGGAAGGGCTCCTCCCCTCATTAAAGGGGCGGGCCCAAGCCCACAACTCTGCGGGGCCCAACCTGGACCATCGTGGAGCAGGGTGCCATGCCAGCAGCCCAGCACTCAAGAGGAGTGCTGGGCTGCCAGATCGTGGCACGGACCCCGCGTTAAGAGACGCAATGGGCCGCAACAAGTAAGTCGGACGAGTTTTTTTTCCCCTCCTGCCACCTCCCCTTTACTTACGGCCCCGCCAGCCTCCTGCCGCTCCGTTCCCGCCCCCTGAATCGGTTGCTGTCATCGCCCAGCGCAGATTCAGGGGGCGCAGGCCAATTTTGCAGGCGGGGCAAAAACGGGGTGCTGCGCACGGTGATGATCATCTGCGCAGCGGAGCTGGGTGCTACCGGTTACTGCCGCCGCTAAATGTTAGCGGTGCCATGCCCGGGTGAAAAGTCATTTGCGCCCCGTTAGCGCCTGCTGGAGCCGCTAACGGGAGGTACAAATGCACTGAATTTTTAGCCCTAAAGATTTTTAGCCCAGCGTTAAACTCACCGTGTAACGCCCTCCTTGTGGTGTTAGTGCAGGCATAAGTAGCGCTGACGTCCAGAAATGGCATTCCATCTTCCAACAGCCTCTGGAAGTGAAGTAATGAGTTCTCTAGGCATTGTGGGACATTAAAAGGGAAATGCATTAAAAAAACGGGCAATGCTTTCTAAACTGATAAAATTAAAATGAAATTATAAAATGCAGTTTTCAGCCCTTACTGCCTTTGAAAAAAAAATTAATATTAAAAAGAAATCCCAAATGGGAGTCTTCAGTTCTTAAAGCTGAATTGCCTTCTGCACCTCAAAAATTAGGAAAGTGCTTCAGCAGTAACACAAATGGCTCAGCAAGCCAACGAAGGGGCACCCAGGTTCTCGCACGCGGCACTCCAGCTTTGTGCAGGGGGTCAACACTGCAACAGAGGTCCTCTACCCACAGGGGCCAGAAGGCCCTCCAGAAAGAATGATGTAGGACCACATCACCGAGGCCGTCACTGCCAACAGTGTCACTCCCACCAAGTGGCTCCAGTGCCCAAAGAAGCTTCAGGACCTCAGACCAGTAGTCAAGGTCAGTGAGTGCATCTTCAAAAGCCGTCTCCTACCAACTGAATCACTAGCATCACACACTTCTCAATGCACGACTCCCCCCCACCAAGTCACTCGCCTACCAACAATCTGTACCAATCAGGAGGCACACCTCCTAGTCCTAGTTTCACCTCACCCCCTTGGAGGAGACGATGCCGACCATTCTTGGCAGAGGAATGGCTGAGCTCTTTGCCAGCAGCGGGGGCAGAAAGGATACAAGATGCTGGTATCCTGATATGTTATCCTCCTTCTGGCATGCACCTCTTGCTTTCCTGCCCTCCCCTCACCACAACTCCACCCTTGTGTCTTCGTTATTTCACAAACCCAAGAAATACAGCCTGCCCAGCCAGTGGTTGATCAAGAAAAGGGAGAGGAGAGTGAAGATAAAGAAGAAGAAACACCATCACTCGATTTCACACTCCCAACCACCAGCTCCTCAAAGTCGACCAGCAAGACCATTTGCAGTGTCCCCCACTGTAGATCAGCAGCCTTCCACCAGCCATGCTGCAGCACTGGGGTAGCACTGCATGACATCAGTAGGATAGGCAAAGGCACACACAAGATAGTCACTAAGAGAATGCATAAGTATGATGAGCTGATTTCTTGATGTCATACTGGATGGATAGATGCATAAAGTTGGATTGGAAAGTTTGCTTTGTGGTGGCTTTTATTTCAGCATTGTGGCCAAGAGGACGCTGTGATGGTCAGTAACAGAGGGAAGGTAAGGTGCGGGACTAATGTTGAAAGGGGAATTAGGGTTGTGGTCACTGGCACCGCAGGCGGATGATTGTATCCCGGATATACCGGCCAGAAAGGGGCCGTCTGGGTTGCATCCTTCCTTCTGCTTCCTCCTCTTCGGCTTCCTCCTCTTTGGCGTCTTCCTCTTCTCTCTGTGAGCTGATGCTGCAAATCTGAAATAAAAGCATAAAATGCTGGAAATACTCAGCAGGTCAGGCAGCATCTCGACCTGAGATGTGAACTCTGTTTCTCTCTCTCCTCGGATGTTGCCTGACCTGCTGAGTATTTGCAGCATTTTCTGTCATCTCAAAGGCCTTCCTTTACCATCCAAGGCCTTGCAAGCATCCAGCAGCACTCCCTGCACACTTAAAAAAAACTTTTAACGTGTATTGCAGCAAGCCACCACTTCAATAAAATAAAAAAAAAATCCAGTCCAAAAGCTTAAATGCAAACTTACCTGAAAGATGTGTGTGTCCTGTTAAGAGGTGCTGACAGTGCCTCTGTCAATCTGCTGAACGCTGGGTTTTCATGGCGAGCTTCGGACCCAGCACTGAACTCAGCGCCAAGGTCCAAATTCACCGAGGTGACCTTAAGTCAGCGTTGCATGCCGACTGATGTCACCTCTCCCTAATTGAAATTTGCAGGGCTATCGTTCTTACCGGACGCTGCGGGACCCGTCACCAGCTGGTGAAAGAGCGGCAGCTGCCGTCTTTTCGCTACATTTTGCCAGTAACGGGTGGCGTAAAGCACCTCAAATTTTAGCCCTATAACTTCCTGGTGTGGAATTCCATGGGAGATTACTGTTAGATATGAAAATCACATTTTTTTTAATGGCCCGTAATTTCCAATAGGAGGCTTCCTGCGTGCGGATGTCTCCTATCGGAAAAAAATCTACAAACTTACCTGAGGGCTCCCGAGGTGCATACACTTCCGCTCCTGGGCCTCTCCAAAGTCGAAATGCGCAGGGCCCACGTATCCCAGGGGCGCATGCAGTTCGCAAGCGTCCCTGGGATCATGTGGGCCAGGCCAGCCAATAACAGAAGGGAATCCCCTTCATACTTTTGACAGATAGACCTGTCAAATATATGAATGGAGATCACCCCAAAAACACAGTAAAACATTAAATAATTTTTTTTAAAACCATCACGTTTTTAAAATGAGTTAAAATTACAATAAATTAAATATTTTAAACAAAAATTAAATGTTTTGAAAAAAATAATTAAAGTTTTTTACGAGGCAAAAAATAAACTTACCTTTTTTTAAAAGTTTTTTAAATTATAAATGAGTGTAAAAAAATTTTTTTTAAACTTTTTTTCAACTCTTATGCTGGTAAAAGGAAGCCTTACGCCTGCTTTTACCAGGCGTAAGATTTCTAAGGGTTTTATGCGGGCGGAGGTTCTCCAGAAAACGGAACTATCCGCCCACAGAGGCCCTTCTCCAGAGCATTCTTGACAGATCGGAAATAGGAAATACCGGTTTTCAGCGCATACGCTTCGCATGGCTGAAACCGGCATTTCCGATGTCCCTACGGGTGTGTACACAACTCGTACACACCCATAGGCATCGGAAAATATGGCCCAATATATTGTGAGATACATTTATGCAAAAATGAAATGATGCCAATTATTACTGTTTTTCCCTTCCAAGTTCCATTGGTAAATGTAATGTAAATGACAAAGAAGTAAAAGCGTTTCCACAGTATGTTCAGGACCGTTTTCTCGATCAATATATTGTGGTCTAACAAGGAAGGAGGCGGTGCAGAACTAGTTCTAGAAAATGAAATGGGGCAAGGAGGTAGTGTAAGGGCAGAGTGAGATTTAGGAAACAGCAACCATAATATAATTAAGTTCCATAATATAAATTGAGAGAGAGGAAACACTCAAAGATAATATTTACTGGAAAATGTAAATTTCAATGAGATGACAAGGTCATAAGCCCAGTTGAATTGGAAAAAGAAAAGTCAGCAGATAACAGTGGGAAACTTTCAAACAGGAGTGGATTAAGGTACATGTTAAGCATGTTCCCACAAGAAGTAAAGGGGGCGCAGGGAAAGCTGGTGTTCCTTAGAGAGGAGTGAAATTTAAATTCACATGAGAAAATTAGACAGAGGATAGAAAATACTGAGCGAGATTAGAAAGGCTAAGGGGGTAATGATGAAAGATTGGCAAGGAACATAAAGGGAAATAGTAAATGATTTTATAAGCATAAAAGTAAACGAATAGTCAAAGAGTAGAGATGAAAAAGGAAATCTTCTCATGCAGGATGAAGGAATGGTGGAGATATTGGATGAGTACTTTGCCTTGGTTCTTGCGGGATAAACCGAGTAATTATACCAGCCAGCTTAACATCAGTAGTGGTTGAGCTTCTAGAGGGCATAATGGAGGATAAAATTAATACTCACTTCGAAAGACATGGGTTAATTAAGCCAGTGCGGATTTATAAAAGACAAGTTGAATCTGACAAATTCAAGAGTTCTTTAAGGAAATAATCGAGTGCATTGCTAAAGAAGGTGCAGTGAATGTTGTGCATTGGATTTTCGAAAGGCATTTGATACGATGTAGCGTAGGAGGCTAGTTAATGAAATTAAGATGCAAGTTATTAAAGGGAATGTAGCAGCAGTGGTTCGAAATTGGCTAAAGAATAGAGATAGTGAGTAATGGGTATCTTTTGGAATGTTGGGATGTAACAGTGGTATTTTCTTTATCTCTATCTCTATTTCTATCATTAGAATAAAACAAAGGCAAACAACACAAACATGGGGAGTATGCTTAATTGGGAAGAGGACTGTAAGTAACTTCAGGAGGACTTTGGCAGGTTAATAGATTTGGCAGATGAATTCAATGTTGAGAAATGTGAGCTGATTCATTTTGGGAGGAACAATAAGGAGACAAAATATACAACAAATGGTGAAACTTTAAAAGAAGAACAAAGACACTTAATGTTTTATATACATAATTCTTTAAAAGTGAGAAAACGGGGGCGATTTTCCCACTGGAGGTGGGTTGGAGGCGGGTTTCGGTTTGGGTGGGTTCGAAACCCGCCTTCACTGATAGGTTTGAAAAAATTGCAATTTTCCCCTGATTGGCCAGTTGATTTCAGAGGTGTGGGTTGCCCTTGGTCAATTAGTGTTTTGGGACTGAAATTCGCCTCTGCTGACATCACTTTTCCAGCCTCATTTAAGGGCTGCTTGCTGCCTTGGATCATTCCACTGGATTTCTGTCAATGCTGCACCACCTGCAACATAGTTTATGAAACCACTATGTCCAATTCCAAGGCAAGGGCCTCCCCGAGGTTCTCGGATGAAGCACTGCAAATGTTGGTTGAGGGGGTGAGAGCTAGCAGGGAGGTGCTCTTCCCCTCATCTGGGAGGAAGAGGCCTCCCAAAGAAACCAAGGCTGTGTGGGTCCAGCTGGCAAGGGATATACCCTCCAGATCTGTGTGCAGAGTGGGTGAATGTTTATGTGTATTGATGAAATGCCTTCCCTGTTGGAAAGCATTAAAATGATTTGATGGCAAAATGTTGGCATGATGGCATCTGTTCTTTCGCCTTAGGCAGCTCCACATTGCGTGCTCTGCGACACTTGCATTGTCAGGTTGGTGGCCAGAGTGAAAGGAGGCCAGAGAGTCATGTCCATTGTCTATGATGTCTTAAAATGGAGCCAAGGACATGTGCCAACATGGGCAACCTATGAAAATCTGGCCAGGATAAGTTCATCCCTTACATCACGGGCAGCCATGTGCTTGCATGCTGCTGCTGTTGCTGGTCGATAGACCGGCGCTCGGTCCTCCTCCTGCTCCTCCTCCTCCTGCTCCTCCACCTCCTCCTGCTCCTCCTGCTCCTCCTCCTCCTCCTCTTGAGCCTCTTCATCCTCCTCCTCCTCAGCCTCCTCATCCTCATCCTCCTCCTCATCCTCATCCTCATCTGAGGAGGCCTGGAACTGAGCCACTTGCTCATCAGGAAGCTGCAAGCCACGACGCTGTGCCATGTTGTGCAGTGCACAGCAGACCACGACCATTCTGGAGACCCTGTATGGTGTATACTGCAGGGCTCCACCTGATCGGTCAAAGCATCGGAAGCGCATCTTCAACAACCCAATGGTTTGCTCGATGATGGACCTGGTTGAAGTGTGGCTGACGTTGTAGCGCTCTTCAGCCTCGTTAGCTGGCCTCCTGATCGGCGTCATTAGCCACTTCTTCAGGGGATAGCCTTTGTCACCAAGGAGTCATCCGTTAAGTTGGTTTGGCAGATTGAAGAGCGGAGGAACACTAGAGTTCTGCAGGGTGAAAGAGTCATGGCAACTACCACAGAACTTGGTACAAACATGCAAAAACTCCTTCTTGTGGTTACACACCAGCTGTACGTTGAGGGAGTGGAAGCCCTTTCGGTTGACAAAGATAGCTGGGTTGTGATGGGGTGCCCTAAGGGCCACATGTGTGCTGTCTATGACCATTGGCATGCCTGCCATATTTGCAAAGCCAACTGAATGCGCGATTATACTTGCTTGATCCCTTGAGAAGTGGATGTAATTGTGCGCCTTTGCGAAAAGGGCATCGGTAACCTGCGTGATGCAACTGTGGGCGGCCGACTGGGAGATGCCGCTGATGTCTGCTGATGATCCCTGGAAGGAGCCCGAGGCAAAAAAGTTGAGTGCGGTGGTGACTTTGACAGCCACTGATAAGGGGTGTCCACCCGTTCCTCTGGGCACCAGGTCTTGCTGCAGCAGTCCGCAGATCTCTCGGACAACCTCTCGCGAAAGACTCAGCCTCCTTTGGCACTGCTGCTCACTCATGTTGAGGTAGCTCATCTTCTGTCTGTAAACTCTTTGTTGGCGGTTATCTCCTGCGGCGAGGTGCCTCGATGTGCTGGCGCCTTCTGCCCTGTGCAGCATCAGGTGGGTGAGCAGGAGGTTGGGGCTCCTGCTGCTGTTGCTGCTGAGCTGCCTGGTTCTGCTGCTGCCGTGGATGCTCCTCATCCTCATCTGAGGTCCATGGTGAAAGAAAATGAATGGTTCCCATGCTGCTGGCAGATACCACCGTTGGAGAAGCGTTTATTCCAAGCGGGGAGAGAGTCCTCCAAGGAGGTCCCACAGTTGATATAAGAAGATGCAGCACCTCCGACTTCGGAAGGCCTGCTAAAAGTGCTGAAAGACCCTTTAAAGCAAAGTTCTGCCACCTATAACTAATCCCTGATGAAAGCTCCGTTTTACTGGTGGAGCTGCAGCTGTGAGGAGGCCACCCACTTGTCAACCCGCCAGGATTAGCTGGCGTGGTTTAGGAGGGTCGTGGAACACGCTGAAAATGTCGAAAAATAACAAGGGCATCTCAAAATAGGATTAGAGAGGCCCTTAACGACCATTTAAGGCTCTTCACAAGCTCTCTGGCCTGCTGGAGGCGGGACCGTTTCCCACCCTGCAAAACCGGCACCGGCAAAATTGCGCGGAGGCGGGTTGGAGGTGGGTTCCGAACCTGCACTCATTTGTTGCGATTTTCCAGCCCTTCCCGCCTCCAAACGCACCTCCTCGGGGCTGAGAAAATCGCTCCCAATAAGTTGATAAAACTGTTAAAAAAAGGACCGCATATTGGATCCTAGATTTTATAAATAGGTGCATTGAGTACCATAGTAAAGAGGCAATGTTAAAATTAAACCATCAATGGTTAGGCCACAGTTAGCATACTATAGCCAGGTATGGGCGCCTTACTTTAGGTAAGATATCAAGGCCACGGAGAGGCTTCAGAAGATATTGACTAAGATACAAGAGACGGGAGCCTTGAGTTATGAGGAGAGAGACTAGAGAAACTTTTCACACTAACAGAAAAGGGTAAGAAGAGATCTTATAGAGAAGTTAAAATTATGAGTACTTTAGTCAAGGCAAACTGGTTAGTGACTCACTAATGAGAGGGCATAAATTCATCATGACCAACAGAATGAAGGCGGAGGTAAGAAGAATTTTTTTAATGCAGCGTGTTATGACAGGAATGCCTGACTGGAAATGGTAGTGAATGCACAATTCATAATAAGCTTCACTAGGGAAGCGGATAACTATTTGAAAAAAAAGCAATTAAAAAGATATGTGAAAGGACAGGGAATTTGGAATAAGTGGATAGCTCTTTCAGAGAGCAGGAGTAAGTGCAAAGGGATGAATGGTCTCCTTTTGTATGGCAACATTCTGATTCTAGGTTATATCGCACTGGTTTGGTGGTTAAATCTCAGGTGACAGGTGGTATGTGGTGGACTACTCAATGAACCTTCAGCCTTGGTGGCAGTACTCTTGCCCCTGAGTCAGAAGGTTGTGAGTTCAAGTCCCACCCTGAGATTTAAGCACATAATCAAGCCTGACCCTTCAGTGCAGGACTGAGGGAGTGCTGCACTGTCGGAGGTGCCATCTATTAGATGAGACGTTATACCGAGGCCATGTTTGCCTGCTCAGCTGGACATAAGAGATCCCATGGCACTATTTGAGAAACAGCAAGGGAGTTCTCCTGGTGTCATAGCCATTGTTCACCTCTCCAATAACACCATCAACACCAGAATATTGGGTCGTTCGTATCATTGTTGTTTGTGGGGCCTTGCTGTGCCCAATTGGCAGCTACGTTTCCATACATAACAATAGTAACTACACTTCAAAAATATTTTATCAGCTGCGAAGTGCTGAGGACTTGAAATACACTATGGCCTGTAATTTCCAATAGGAGGCTTCCTGCGTGCGGATGCCTCCTATCGGAAAAAAATCTACGCCCTTACCTGAGGGCTCCCGAGGTCCGGACACTTCCGATCCTGGGCCTCTCCACAGTCGAAATGCGCAGGACCCATGGGCTGGATTTTGATACAGGGGCGGGTTGGGGTCGTGTCATCCACTTTTCGTGTTATCCACCCGACTGCAATTGGATGTGGGAGATTGATGTGATTTTCACCTAATTGGGCAATTGAGTTCCAGCATGTGGGAACCCATGACCCAATTAGTGTTTTCAGTCTGAAAGTCGCCTCTGATGATGTCATCATTGCTGCTGCATTGAAGGTCTGCAAAGACTGCCTGGCCTTTGCTGTGAGAGGACCTGGATGCAAAATGAGCAGCAGCAGCCCTAAGTCTGCTCCCAGATATTTTTTTACCACCACTCCCAGATATGTCTCCCTTGTACCACAGCCAGCCAGCCGTGCTCCCGCCAGGTTTCACATTCGTGGTTCAGAACAGGCATGCTTCACGTAGAAAAAGAGTTAAAATCACAAAGTCCTTTCAAAATGGCATTATCGAGGAAATTTAGTGCTTGTTAAGGGCCTTAACAACCTATCCTGCCTCTTAGAGGCGGGACAGAGTCGGGACCAGCAGACACGATTTAAAGAAAATTGCGTGGAGGTGGGATGGAGGCGGGCTTGTGCCTGCCCGCCAATTTTCGCAATTTTAACCCCCCACACGCCTCCAAACCCGCCTCCACAGGTCAATGAAAATCCAGCCCCATGTATCCCAGGGGCGCATGTGGTTTGCAAGCGTCCCTGGGATCACGTGGGCCAGGCGAGCCAATGAAAGAAGGGAATCTCCCTTCATACTTTTGACAGATAGACCTGTCAAAAGTATGAATGGGGATCACCGAAAAAAGACACTAAAACATTAAATACATTTTTTTTAAATCACGTTTTTAAAATGAGTTAAAATTACATTAAATTAAATATTTTAAACAAAAATTTAATTTTTGGAAAAAAAATTAAAGTTTTTTATGGGGCTAAAAATAAACTTACCTTTTTAAAATTATAAATGAGTGAAAAAAATTATTTATTTTCTTTTTTCAACTCTTATGCTGGTAAAAGCAGGCCTTACGTCTGCTTTTACCAGGCGTAAAATTTCTAAGGGTTTTCTGCGGGCAGAAAGCGGAACTCTCCCCCCGCAGAGGCCCTTCTCCAGGGCAGGCGTCCGATCTGTCAAGAGGATTATTGACAGATCGGAAATGCCGGTTTTCAGCGCATGCGCTTCACATGCCTGAAACCGACATTTCCGATGTCCCTATGGGTGTGTACACAGCGCGTACACACCCGTAGGCATCGGAAAATACGGGCCATTATCTGAAAGTTCTGTCGGTCTTTCTTTGCCTTTTTTTAATTCATTTCTGCCCTTGAAGTCTAAGAGGTGTGCTGTCTTTCTCTGGTATAACCATAACTGGGCCATCAGAAAATATTTTGCACCTTAAATTGATGACCTGTCATCACTGACTGCAACCAATGGAAATAGTCCTTCCCTATTCACCCAAACAAAACTCTTTAGAATTTTAAGAAACCATTATTAAATCTCCGCTTAGCCTTCTCCATATGGTGGAAACAGTCGCAGTATTGTCAAACCCTTCCTCATAACTGTACTTTTCCCCCTGCTTTCATCCTGGTGAATCTATGTGATACATAGACGGGGCTTTAATTCCCATTTTGTAACAAGATGCCCAAAACTACCGCTTTGCCCTTGTATTCTATACCCCATTTATAAAATCCAAACTGCTGGCTGGCCATTTTTTTTTAAAAGGCTTGATCTACCTTGACTTGCATTTTCAAAGAATTTTGCATTTGAACATCTAGATCTCTCTGTTCATCCACACCCTTCAGCATCTTTCCGTGGAGTGAATACTCCCAAAATCTACTACCTGACAGTCCTCCACATAAATTCAATTGCATCTTCCACCTGTCTGCTCATTCTGCTAGCCTGTCTATCCTCCTGAGGTCTTTTACACTCCTAACAGTTTGCCAAACTCTCTACTTTTGGATCACCGGCAAATTTTGATATTGTGTTCCCTATACCCAAGTCAAATCACTTATATATGTGTATAGAAAGTAAAAGTGGACTCAGCGCTGTATATTTCCCTATATTTCCTGTCTACCAGCCAGTTTTCTATCCAGCCGAATATATATCCTCTTGTAGGACAGACTTGAACTTTTGTAACAAAGCTTCCATGAGATACTTTATCAAATTCATTCTGAAACTCCGTTCACACCACCTTGACTCCATTCTCTCTCCCTATACAGTGACACTTCTTCAAAAAAACTCTATTAGGTTTGTGAAACGCAACTTACCTTTAACCAATCCTTGCTGTCTGTCCTTGATATTTCTAAATGCTCACTGATTTTATTTCGAATTACGGATTCTGAGGGGGTAATTTTAACCCTCCAGGACAGCTGTGGAGGAGGCGGGTGGGGGCTTAACAATAATAAATATAGGCAACCTGCCTCCCACCCACCTCCAACCCACCCACTTCTGGTTTTAAAGGAGGTGGGTCGAGGGGTGGGTGACCAATCCGATCTCAGGTGCCGGGCTGGTCACCTAAAATATTTTAAGGAGGCCGTTTGCCTCCAATTTAACTTCTAGTTTTAGCGCCTGCCGACCAGGTTTCTCAGATCTCGGGAAATCCGGCAGCTCAAGGGAGGCTTGTAGGGCCCATCAGGTAAGTACCTTTGCAGCACTTCTTGTGGGCCAGGATGAGCAGGAGTGCTTCCCCCCTGGCCATCCAAGCTTACCTCCACGCGATCGGGCTCCCACGATTGGCTGACTCCCCACCCGCCATGATGTCTAATTCTCTCCCCGCGATGGGACCACTGCGATTGGCCAAACCACCCCACCCCCAACACAATGTCCGATTCCAACCCCTTTCCCCCGCGAAAAGACCACCGGGATTGGCTGGCCCACGCCCCCGCGATGTCCGACTGTTCCCCCACCTCCCCGCGATGTCCGACTCTTCTCCCACCAACCCCCCCACGATGTTCGACTCCCCCACTCCACCCGCCCCCCCCCACCCCCATGTCGGACTTACCTCTGCTCCACTTCCCATCTGCCTTCCTGCCCACCAGACTGTCAATGTGGCTGGCTGTGGCCGGGAAACCTGTTGAAAAATTTAGAACAGGTGCTGCTGTTAAATTCAGCAGGACCTGTGGGAAACCCGTACTTCCGGGTTTCCTGGCCACAAATCCGCTCCCGCTGCTCACTTCCTGCCTTGCGGTTATTATCAGGACCTGAGAGTTTGCCCACAGCTGATGTTAGACTAACAGGTCGATGGTGAACCTGTTTATTCTTCTTTCCCTTCTTGAAAGGTGTTACATTGACTGCTCTCCAGTCCCTATGCATAACGTGTGCATCCAAGGAAGACTGAAAAATTGTGGTCAGACCCTTTGCTATCTCCTCTCTGGCTTCTTTCAGTAGCCTAAGGTGTATGTCATCAGGACCCAGTGACTTATCCACCATGGTCCACACCCCCCTCAAGTACACCAATGGTCTCACACCCACCATCATTTGTAAAAACCGATGCAAAATACTTATTTAATATCTCCAACATGCCTTCATCCTCCACAACTAGGTTTGCTCCTTCTTCCCTGAATGGTCCTACCCTCTCTCTGAACTATTCATTTACTTATTATATGCTTATAAAAGCCTTGACTATTTCCTTTTATTTTATCCATTAGACTTTTCTCATGTTCCTTTGTTAGCTGCTCCATTCTCACTTTTTAGCTTTCAATACACTTTCTATGTTCCTCGTGATGATTTTTAAAATATTTTTTGCCCAATTTTATCATAAGGCTCGCTTTTCAAGTTTCAATATAGTTTTAATCTCTATGTTTAATCATGAAACTCTGTCCTTAAATACACCTCATACCATGGAACACATAATGGCTGGGAAATTCGATAAGGCCCGAAAACGGGCGGGGGCTCTGCGGGGCGAGATTTGCTTGCTCCCATTTAGAAAGCACAGGCAGCACGTTTTTTAAAATTCATTCATGGGATGTGGGCGTCGCTGGCAAGGCCAGCATTTATTGCCCATCCCTAGTTGCCCTTGAAAAGGTGGTGGTGAGCCGCCTTCTTGAACCGCTGCAGTCCGTGTGGTGATGGTACTCCCACAGTGCTGTTAGGGAGGGAGTTCCAGGATTTTGACCCAGCGACAATGAAGGAACGGCAATATACTTCCAGGAGGCGGGTCGCTCATTTAAATATTTTAATGAGGCTGCTTGCCTCAGATTTTATTTCTCTTCCAGCCTTAACCCGGCAGCTAAAGGGAGACAGGAACTGCTGCATGGAAGAGGTAAGTGCTTTTCCAGCACTGCTTGTGGGCCGGGAGGAGCAGGAGTCCTTCCCCCTGGCCCCCCAAGCTAACCTATTTTCCACTCCACGCGATCGGACACCTCCATGATCGGACCCCCCCCTCGTGATTGCCCCCCCCACCCTTGCGATCGCCCCCCCCACCCTCGCGATCGGACGCCCCCCCCACCCCCGCAATGGGATGCCCGCCCAACTCCACAGCGTTTGAGGAAGCCCGGACTTCCAGGACTCCAGAACTCCTCCCCCTCACTTGGAAATCCTGCCCCAGTAAATGTCGGGGACTCTCTCTCTTTTTTAAAAATGTACTTTTAATATTGAAATGTGACTGATGCTCTCAAAATGTATTTTATGAATATTTAGTTATAGATATTTAGTTATTAGATCTAGTGAAAATAATAAAATTAGTACTATATTTAATGCCTCAAACATTCTGGTTTACTGTGATTCAAACCTTGATATCAGTAAGGATCAGCAGTTTCAATTCTGTACGTTCCTATAGTCTATAGCCATTGCAGGTGATAGAAATTTACATTCACAACATCAATACTAATAAATTAGATAGTGGTGACCTTTCCTTATGACAGCCTTCTAAAATGATGTTGCAAAAATAAAGCTTTTTAATAAAGAACTTGTGGTGCTCTGTGAAATCACTAAGCTTGAAGGCAGTTTGAATATTGTTCATAGGGATATTTAAGATTTCAAATGCCTCCAAAGCAGTATCAGTGCTCTTTTTGTAGGCAAGATTCAATGTAATAGCTGAAAGGCTTCCAATTATGACCGTTCTGCTTTCATCTATTTGCCATTTGTTGTAGATGACTTAAAAAAACAGTGAGCAGTAGCCATTTAAAATGAGCATTCATACAACACGCTCAACATCACCGTCCGTCCCTCAATGCACTCAGCTCTGCCGGTAGCAAATCCAAGGCATTACACAGCTAAATCTGGCAGAAATGATGGCTTTGAAATGGATTCTTTTAATCCCAGTGGACAGGAGAGAAAACTGTTCTGCTACGGCCCATAAAAAGGCTACGGGGAGTGAGATAATCTTTCTTTTGCTTAGATTTTTTCAACACCTATGCGTTGGTATACAAGGCCAGGATTTAGCACTATGCATAAATAATGAAGAGATGGTGGGCAGAACTTTAATCTTCCACTAGTGATCCCCCTAGATTAGCCTTTTTTATTCTATACTTAACAGATTGGGAATAATACTATTGGAATCCCATTGTTCAGTGATGTAGCACACAGTTATCCACGTACTTGATTACTCTTGAACTGACCTTGTGGTCTTGAGATGCTGCATTTTGTATCTGGATGCAATGGCCCAGCTGAGCAGAAACTACAATTGCGATGAGATGCAATACAAAAATAATTCATCCTGTAGGACACATTTGCTATAAAGAGGCTGTAGAATTCGCAATATATCGCGATTTTATTAATAAGGAGAAAACACAAAGTTTCGTTCAAACAGCTTTTATTTCAGTAGAATGCTGGCAGGTTTAAAGTGGACACAAGCAGCCTGTAAAATGGCCGCCGCACCTCGTGACAGAACATTCTAGACTTTTCAACAGGCAGACAAGATGGCGTTCCAATAAACATTTGTGCAAGATCGATTAAGATTCAGCACAGTGAAGATAATACACGAGACATTATGGGTTTGCAGTATACACATAGATACTGAAATCGGTCTCCCAGGTACAAAGGAAAGCCATTGTACCAAGTAATCAAGGGCCCATCCAAAAGACATTAATATGTAAAATCCCAACGACTCTACGATGAGAGAGCCGTTAGCAGGTAGTTATACAGGACACTTGGAAGCCCCAAACCCCTCCAGGGAGAACACCGACCGATTTAACAATGGGAGAAATATTAACAGGTACTCAGACATTTACGAGTAGCCCCGAAACCCATTAAGAACGGAGATCACCCATACAAGACATTTGAGCGCCAAACCCTAAACAAAAGAATGGACATTATAGTTGGGCGGGAAACGGAAGATTTTGCACTATAACTGCAGGCTCCAAACCGTCCATTCTCTCTCTTGCTGCTCTTGCTGCTCTTGCTGCTCTTATCGTGGCTGCTCCTGTGCTCTTATCCGGTCGATTCGTAACCTCGTGGCTGCTCCTGTGTACTCGTAGTTGGGCTTCTGCTTGCCTGTTGCCTCTTCTGAAAAGACTGTTGAACTTTCTGATCCGTTCGGATCTACCTCGTGTCGCGTAACGAAGACCTATGTTGGTAACCGGTATCGGAACCAAAAGGCCCGAGAAGAGATGAGATGAGATGAGATGAGAAGAGAGGAAGACCATATCCATCGCCACGGTCAGTAAATCCCGACCGCGCCTGTAGGTCGATTATCCAAGTTTTCCTTGCCAGGAAGACTTCTTCGAACTTGCAAGGAAACATATCGTATCGATGATATTGACAACTGTGCTCGAAAAGTACCTGTTAAACCAACCAACACAGGTCTTCATCACAGCAGACGGTCCAGCCTGCTAGCCGGAGCAGCAGAAGCAAGTAAACAAGTGGGACCAGGAGATCTCCTGACCGACACGTGGGTGCTGCGGTGAAAAACATCCGATCAGCTATTCGGAATTTCTCCGAGTTATCACGAGTGGTGAGCATGAGTCTCGAAATCCTACGAATCTAGTTTAGGATAGATATTGATAGGGGAGGTTTAAGGATTAAGGATATTTGTAATGTGTGCCCCTATTTACTTTGTGCCGTTCGTTCCTCGTTTCCCTAAGATCGACTATATAACTGTTTGTAAGATTGTACTGTCATTAATCTGTGCTTATGACATGTATTTCATAATCTTAAGTATCATGCAATAAAGATTTTCCATTTCGTACCATTCAAACCAAGTCTACATGAGTTTTATCTCCATTACTGCTCTCGCATCTAAGTCCAGTGTCTAGAACCGTAAGGGAGAGTGATTCGAACCACTCACAGGTGTGTCTAGTGTTCCCAGACTGGCTGGAGACCAGAACAGGCAACAAGGCCTAGACCCGCACTGACATACAGGCTGCACAGAGCCGCGTGAATCTCACAGGCTGCGAGACACGCAGGGTCAGAATCCCTTACAAGGCAGCAACACATTACTTTTAAAAGTCCTGAAGACAATTTGAAATTCTGAGACTGGCAACATTTAGCAAACCACAACTGTAGGTGATGGAGCTGAAACAGTGCAGGAAGGATCAATATTTTTGCCATCCAATGTAGTGATAATTTACGAGTGAAAAAGTGACTATTGCACATGCATGTGAATTATTACAAAAATACTGCCAAGTGATGCCCACACTTTCAAATGAATTGAACAACCATACCAAGGTTTGAAGGAACATTTACTCCCAATGAATCAATAGGATAACTCAGCAATCCGTGGGGTTCAGGGGTTTCTTATAGGGAAAGCTCTTCATAGTTCACTTGTGGTCGTAGTACTTATGGGTGCTTGGTAAGTTACATTTGTGAAGAGTGCATATCACTCGTATGGCACTGACTGGAGTCTGTGCGTTTCAGAGGCACTGAAATGATGCAGTGCTAAAATCAGAGCCAGGCCATTCGGGAGCGAAATCAGGAAGCACTTTTTCCATGCAAAGGTTGGTCGAAATTTGGAAATCTCTTCCCCAAAAGGCTGTGGATGCTGGGTCAATTGGAGCTTTCAAGACTGAGATGGATAGAATTTTATTAGTTAAGGATATCAAGGGTAATGGAATAAAGGCGTGAAAATGGAATTGAGGTGCAGATCAGCCATGATCTGATTGAATGGGGGAGCAGACCCAAGGGGCTGAATGGCCGACTCCTGTTCCTGTGTTCCAGTGGGTACGAACACTCACCGCATTCTTCTCAAATTCTTTCCTCTGCTACTCTAGCGAAGGGTGGAGTTTCTATTCCTTTCTCCTTCATATACTTATCTAGCTTCCCCTTAAAGGCATCTATACTTTTCGCCTCAACTATTCCCTGTGGTAGAAAGTTCCACATTCTAACCACTCTCTGGGTAAAGATGTTTCGCCTGAATTCCTTATTGGATTTATTAGGTTGAATTAATTTGTTGTTTATTTTTTGGCTATATTCTAAGTTAAAGTTTAACATTGTTCCAGCAGTTCAAAAATGAAATATAATATTAATAACTAAACTTATCTTCCATTTTGATGTCCTAAATGTGTGGTCATGTCCTTTTACAAGTTGTTTTGTTCTTGGTCTGACACACCATCATGTTTAGCAGTTTTCAAAACACATTATAGAGAAATCCATACAGGTAGAGTCTCTGTTTGCCCAATATGGAGTGGGATATACTTCACTTACTAATTGCACAGCACTTACTCGCAAAGAGCCAAGGCTTAGGGATCCCCAAATTGGGTATGACCAGCTCAAACTCCGCAGCTTACCAGAGCACTGGTCAGCTCCCTGTTGATTGTCCAGGACTTCAGGTTCTGGAGTTGTCTGCAGATGAATGGGAAGAATCCCAGTCCCCACTGATGGGTTCACTCCATCTGTTGATGAGATCAGGCTGACTCAGCGATCATCAACAGCGTCCTGTATTATGATTTTCTGACCATGCAGATATTTCTCTCGAACTCAGCACCAGACCAATCCCGTGATACAATCTTTGTGCTGTAAGAACCCAACCCACTAAAAAAAAATCATCTGGTCATTATCACATTGCTATTTGTGGGAGCTTGCTGTGCGTAAATTGGCTGTCGCGTTTCCTACCTTACAACAATGGCTACACATCAAAAGTATTTCATTGGCTATAAAGTGCTTTGGGATGTCCTGAAGTCGTTAAAGGCGCTGTATAAATATGAGTCTTTCTTTTTTAAAGTGTGACCTTATATGCACGATGGCCTGGAATTTCCTGCGTATTCGTGCCAGAGATGCGCACAATCTGGGCACAAATCAAATGCGCTGCCTAAAAGATCGCATAACTTTTGGGCGTAAGTGAGTTACATGCACCAGTACAATACGCCCAAATCTCCTCAATCTTTGACGATCATCTATCAATCTCTTAGGGCCTCAGATACGAGTTTCATGCAGGTGCAATTGCTCAGAAGCTCTCTTCAAATTACAGCCGGATTTTCAGGTGCAGTGGGAAACAAAGTAATTTTTCTGGTGTTTTATTACAATATTGTGGCTGCTGACAGTGCACTTGTCTTCCTCCCCCTCCCATTCCAGGTGGATTGGTGATTATCTGCATCACTGCAAATGGATTCCTGACCTGAGTGAGTCTCAATGACTGTTAATATCGTCTGAGGCTACTGTACTTGCATATTCTAACACCTAATCTTGGAAAGCCTTTTGTTGTAAAATAAAAGCAGTCAGCTTGAACCAGTTTACTGAGGCAGTTGAAACTAGCCAGACGTGTGAAAGTTGCTTCTGTCTCATGCACAGAGAATCAAGTGGGCAGAAATCAATTTCAAGTGATACATACAGAAGCGTGAATAGTACAAGCAGAAAATAGAATAGAAAGATTCCTCTGTCATCAAACAGGACAAATGTCTGAGCTGGTATTGTGGATCTGTCTGGTTTAGATTACTGGCTACGGTATGGCAGGTTGACATAGTTCCCATCTTTCAATACCAGTGGCTAAAAATTTGATAGCGGTAAAAACTCTGCTGGTGCCACCACACCACGGTGTTAACGGCCGCCGATAATGGTGGCACTGGCAGGTCCGAAAAATTGGTGCTGGGGACTAATTAGCATTAGCCCAGCACTAAACTCACTGCGCAACGCTGTCCTGGTGGCGATCATCCCGGCAGGAGGCCCCAGTGTAGCGTGGCCGTAGTGTCACTGCAGCAAGAGCAGCCTGCTCTGAAAGTGAGGCTGCCATTTCAGAAAGAAGTTCAGTCTCTTAAAGGGGAACTGCCTTCTGAAATGAAAAAGATAAAAAATCATGTAACAATAGGCAGTTTTTAGCCCTTACAACTCAACTGCCTTCTGAAAAAAATTAACATTATAAAGAATTCCCAAATGGGAGTCGAGGGGCGAAAAATTGAGTCGTGCCCCCTTTGGGGCGCTAACTTCGCTGGCCCGGAAAAATTAGCACCCCCGCAACCAAAACTGAGTGGTCACACCCCAAGAGGGAAGTGAGGCGCTACTGGAAGCGCCCCGCCTCCCTCTTGGGGTGCTGCGAGGGAATATCGCGGTGCTACGTGCTCCCCCTCTCCCCATACCCCTCCTCCCTCTCTACTATCCTCCCTCCCCTCTCCTTTCTCTTTCTTCGCTCCCTCTCCCCTTTTTGCTCTCTCCGTCTCTCCCTCCCCTTTTCCCTCTGCACCCTCCCATTCCCCTCTCTCTTCTCTCTCCCCCTTTCTCCTCTACCCCCACTTTCCCCTTCGCTCCCCTCGCCCTTTTGCTACTCCTCCCTCCCCGTCCTCTCCCCTTCCTCTCCGCTCCCCTCTGCTCTCCTGCGCACTCCTCTCCTCCACCTTCATGAAAGGAGGTGAAATATGTGTGAGATGTGAGCGAGGGGAGGGAGGAGTGCTGTTTCTCTCTCCACAGATGCTGCCTGACCTGCTGAGTGTTTCCAGCATTTCCTGTTTTTATTTCCAATTTCCACACTCGCAGTATTTTGCTTTTGTGTAGGATTGCCATCCATTTTCAGTAAAGAAAATCTCCAGTAAGAAAAGTGAAAACAAATTATACAATCACAACGGTATTTCATTTGTTTATATGCCAAGGAAAGATACTAGTTGTGTTCATTACCAACCAAAAGCGTTTTATTAACATAATTAATCTATAAAGCTCTGCTTTGAGATCTGACTGAACGGAAACATCCGATTTTCCTTGCTTTTCCTCATCAATAAGAGAAGACAATTAACACCTTTCAGGTGCTGGGTTGACCGACTACAAACAGTCATCCTGATGCCTTCTGGCACTAATAGTGATTCAACTGTTTGCACAGAGCCAGTTGCACACAATCACTTTGATCAATTACAGCTACTTACTGGTGCCGATCTCCTGGCCCAATCCGCATCAGGGCAGTTCAGCTGTGGTCTTTTTAGCTCAGCTGTGATATTCCCCAATTAAATACTTTGGAGAAATATGTGTCGGAGAGGAAAAGAGCCACTGGTCCATTCACCCTGTCCCATCCCGATACAGACTCTCCCTACCCACCCATGGCATCTCCTGGGAGAGGCGGAATCTAAACAATTCAATTTAAATGACCACAGGATCACATTTTATGCTTCTATAACACACTGGAGAGGTTAACAGCAGTCTGGCTAAACAACGCAATTGGTAATGAGTTGCCAGCTCGTTGGTCATTTTTGTGCGATGCTAGCAGATCTCCTGTGGTATTACTCACAGGTTGTCTGGGACAGGAGTACAGTTTGTAATGTTAACCACTGTTCCACTTCAGTATAAATCACTGTAGTAGTACGATCGCTGAACGAATATGCCATAGGTATTCATACCTCGCTGATCCTGAAGGAGCAAAACTTTGGCTTAGTGACAGTACTCCTGCCTCTGAGTCTGATAGATGCAGGGTTCGAGTCCCGCTCCAGACACTCCTGGCAGGTAGCGATTGGAGCTCCGGCTCTGAAATGGCTGACGTCCAGTGGGTAACCTGTGGGTGACCCCCCTCACTGTATGGGTTGTGGATGCCCATTAAACCCTCCCACAATATAGGACTAACCACCCCATCGGCTGATATAGAGATGGTTATGGTCAAGGAAGGAGCATGCCTGTCAGACTGTTAATCTGCAAATCCTCCCACTATTTTCCAAGGGAAGAGTGTGGCCTCCTTCTGTCCTGTATGATTCCCCCTCCCCAAAATCTACCTTGGTTTTTCTCAGTTATTTAAATGATTTATTTTCCATGGTGGATTCGTAGTTCTTGCTGAAGCTGTTGTCAGTGATGTAATGCACTAGGGACTTTCTCACTGTCAACTCCCCAGTGACCAGCACCTTGAATATGGGGTCATTTCCCCATGGCCCAAGTCTGACTGACTGGCTCTGGTCAGAATGTCTGAGCTCATAAACATTCCTCTCTGACCAGTACCCCTCAACGACATTAAAACAAAACCTCATCCTAAAATTGAAATTTTTATTTAACATCTTAAACTGCTGAAAAGATAGATCTTTTTACTCGCCCCCACCTATGTCTGTGACCTTCTCTAGCCCCACAACTCCCTGAGATCTCTGCGCTCCTCTAATTCAGGCCTCTTGCACATCCCCGATTTCCTTTGCCCTAACATTGGCGGACGTGCCTTCAGCTGCCTAGGTCCTAAGCTCTGGACTTCTCTCCATAAACCTTACCACCTCTGTCACCTCCTTAAAGTCACTATTTAAAACCTATCTCTTTGACCAAGCTTTTGATCACCTGTCCTAACATCTCCTTCTGTGGCTCGGCGTCAAATTTTGTCTGATAACGTTCCTGTGAAGCGCCTTGGGGCGTTTTATCATTACAAGTTAATTTTGTTTGGATTTTTTCCACCACTGCTCTTTCTTCCCTTTCAGCAACCGAGTGGCCCGTGATTATCTGGGCCCGGATTTTGTGGGCCGATGACGGTGTACGCTCGTAAGTCCTCAGAATGGCCCCGCAAGTTCCGGGTTTCTGCTTGCGCTGTGCATGCGTGAAAACCCGGAACTTGCGATCTGTCAAGTGTCTCCTTGACAGATCGTCTGCAAGCACCCCAAAAACGCTTTCACTGGCGCAGGGTTGGGCTATTTGCCCAGCTACTGCCCAGCGAATGCCCACAAAACCCTTATGCCTGGTAAAAGCAGGGATAGGGCCTTCTTTTACCAGTGTAAGGGTTAAAATAAATATTAAATTAAAAATTTTAAAATGATTAAAACATACAAAAACATTTAAAATTATTTTCATGTACATTTTGGGCCGGATTAAAATGTTTTTATTATTTTTCAAAAAATAAATTTTTATTTTAAATGCTTAATCAAAGGGACTTTTAATTAATTTTGAACATGGGAATATTTATTTTTATTAAAATTGTGTTCAGTATTTATTTATTTGGGGATTTCTCATAAGCTAATGAGGATTCCCCCTTTCTACAGGAAACTCTTTATTAACCGGCACCGACGGGACCGCCGTGGTGCCGGTTAATCAAAAAGTCCGGATAACGGAGAGTTATATCTCCCAACGTACGAGAGCCCCGTACACACTGACATGCGCCTGCATTCGGAGCTCCGTCTCCCCGGGGACCGCCAGCTGACCATCTGTCGTGTCCGCTGCCTACCCGGGCTGCACATTCCCCTCCCAATCTACAAGCTCCGATACAAGGCAAACGCCTCGGGGTTTTTTTTAAAGTTATTTTTAAAGGAGAGATGAAGGAAAACCCAGGTTACCTACTCAAGAATTTTGCCGGTTAAGAGAGATTTCCGGTTATTTGGGTGCCGGTTAAAAGAGAGTTTCCTGTAATTGGTTGGCCCGGCCCATGTGATCCTGCGTCCCTGGGGTCTGTGGGCCTTTACGCAGGCGTACGCCTGGAGGCCCAGGACCCGAAGACTTCGAAGCTCGGGAGACATCAGGTACTGTCGGATTTTTTTTGGGGTCAGAGGCGTACTCTGACCACAAATTTCGGCCCATGAATTTTGTACCTTAATCAGCAGGACTTGAAGCTCTTCATCTCTAGAAGGAACCAATGTAGTGCCAATCCAGATATGAGTGAGAACGTTCATTTTTAATTAAAAATGGGGGGAATACTTGTTTTGTTTGCTGTAATTATGAAATCATGCCTTCAGAAATCAAACATTTCAAAGCCACTTGTCCCTCTGATTTTATTAACGGGTTATGGAGAAATCCAGGTCTCACCATGTCTCTCAAAGTACTTCACCTGAATGAATCACTTGAGCAGATACTGTTGTCATGTGGGTAAATTCAGCAGCCATTTTGCCAAGAGTACAGTCCCACTGACAATAGTGAGATGAATGACCAGTTGTTCTGAATTTATTTTTTGACGGTATCGATTAAGAGGGGAACATTGGCCAAGACACGGGGAGAACTCCCTGCTCTCCATCACATAGTGTTATGGGATCTTGAACATCCATTTTAACCACCAGAACAAGCAGTTGGGGTCTTGGTTTAGCGTCTTATCCTCCCTCAGAACTTCACTGGACTGTCAGTTTAGATTATAAACTGAGAGGAGACTGGAGTGGGACTTGAACCCATAACCTTTAGACTGAGTTCAAAATACAGCCTTCACCTTGCTTGGCAAATTCCAGGGTCTAAATGGAAAATACCCAGAAGCTTAATACCTTTGATTTTAAATCGTTCTTAATAGTTTAAAGATGTAGATTCAAACACATCAATTATATAAAGCCAAACGTATGGTTGGCTCTGTCAAGATGAAGATAGACCTGTTACTGTATTTAAAAAAATAGAAATTGTTTTCAGAGTGTACTTTTGTTTAATTTATGCAGCGGAAATATAAATTGCAAGTTTGTTTTAATCATAGAATCATAGAATGTTAAAAATTTGCAGGGCTACGGGGAAAGGGCGGGGGAGTGGGACTAGCTGAAGTGCTCTTGCAGAGAGCCGGCACGGGCTCCATGGGCTGAATGGCCTCCTCCTGTGCTGTAACCATTCTATGATTCTATGGGAGAAAAATTGGGTATCGCCCATTTTGGGGCGCTAATATTGGCCGGGTGCAAAGTTTAGCGCCCGACACTAATTATTGCCGCCAACCGTGAAATTCATCTCCATCGCCCCTGGAGGTGATTTGAGCGCTAAATCAGGCGCTACACACCTCTCTTAAGGTGCTAACGTCGGGGAGCGAAGGCGCTACCTCAGAACGATACTGAAGCTCAGGCGATGTCAATTACCCTGGAACTCAGACAGACTGGCGCCGTCCAGTTCTTAAAGGGGAGGGGCTATTTTGCTGGCCAGCCACACCCTGCTCATTGCAGCGTTGAACCTTGACCTGCAAACATCACTGAGATTGCTGAAACAATTGTGATGGATACTCAGAGGCCCAGGGAGAGAGCTCGGGGCTTTAGCGACCAGGCATTGGTGGCTCTGGTTGGCGCAGCTGAATGGCGACGGGCAGTGCTCTTTCCAGAGAGTGGCAGGAGACCATTGCCCCGTGAGTTTAGAAGAGTCTGGAGGGAGGTGGTCCAGCATGTGTCATCGCGGAGCCTGGTGTGAAGGACACATACACAGTGTCGTAAAAAGTTCAACGACCTCACTCGGGTGGTCAGGGTGAGTACCTGCTTTTCAAAACCTCTACATCCCACCATCTCAACATCACTCTGTGCCCAGACGGTGCAAATACCCAAATGCCCAACACTCATCCAACAACTATGGCCATCTCATAAAACTCACATGCACATCCCACACCTTGCAGGCATTAACGGCTATTCAACTATGGTAGGCACATCTGCCAAACACATGGCTGCACACTCACTCACACGCTGTTCTTTTTCTTGTAGGCCAAGCTTTCACATAACCAGCGAGAGACCCAGGGGATGGGAGGAGGACAGGCGGAGCTACACCCCCTCACAGAATTGGAGAAGAGAGTCCACAGACTCATTGCAAGCCAGGTAGTAGGCGCCATGGCCGTAGGAAAGGTCGACCCCCTTGGGGACAGCAACGGTATGTTCATCAGCTTTCTCTCCTCTCTCATACCACTTACCCCTCACAACACCAGCCTTTTACACTTTCAATCCAACTAACTGTCTCCAGTCCTTGCACCCTTCCTGTCCCCCTGCCCTCACGCTAAAGCCACTCGTACCTTCCTGCTTTCAGATAGTGAACCACCAGCTGAGCAGCCTGTCCCTCAGCCTGCCAGTGGCAGCGACGCGCCAGAGGAGGAGGAAGAGGAAGCCGGAGCCTCACCGCTTGCGTCTCCCGAGGGTGACACATCCGACACTGGGGCCACGCATTCCCTGAAGGGGAGCAGGGGGTTAGCATCTGATGTGGGTGAAGCTCCAGGACCCAGCGGGCTGCAGCAACGCCACGGAGGAAGGAAAGCTTGGGGACATCACCCCGGAGGGTGAGTATGCGCACAAGTTCTGCTCCACAGGACTCGGATGAGGACCTCGATATAGCGGCTATGAATATGCAGGTGATGAACATGCATACGGAGCTCATGGGTGCAATGGCAAGGGTGCCCGACAGCATGGATGCATTGGCTAGGAGCATGGAGGAGTCTGCCACCAGCACAGCTGTCATCTGTGCGCAAACCCTCAAACCCATCCTTGCCTCGTTGCAGAGGATGGTTGAATTGCAGGGAGACCGTGGGGAACCAGAGCCCATGCCACGTGTAGTGGGTGAGGTGGCAGGATCTATTGCAGCACAGACCAATGCAACACAATGGCTTAGTGCTGCAATCGAGTCATTGGCTGGTGCCATCCAATGTCAGACTGCTCTCATGCAGTCTCAGATTGATGTCACGCAAGCACTGACTGCTGCCATCCTTGTTGAGTCGCCCACAGTGACGGTGCCGCAGCAGGCCAGCAATCTGTGCTCCAGCAGATTGCTCCGGATGCTGAGGTTCTGCCCCGGGGGAGTGGCAGTGTGTCGGTCGAGCAGGAAGGTGCTGTCCTCTCTCAGGATGACAGCATTCCTGCTCCCACCACTGCCACTTCGCCATTGCACTTGCCACAGCCTGTAACCCAGCCAGCCCAGACTGCTGCCGCCCATGCAGAGTTGGTGCAGTCTGCAGCCGGGCCCTCCAGGTCCAGAGCTGGTCGAGGGCGTCCTTCAAGGCCATCTCCAGTCTTTGGATCCGACATTCAGCAGCCTTCCACCAGCCTTGCTGCAGCCACTGGGGCCCCATTACGGAGGAGCAGTAGGGTGGGATAGGGGGAAGTGCGTAGGGGATGGAGATCACCCTCGAAGACTGAAAAGTAAAAATTATGCAATAAATGGGGGAAATGTTATCGTGAAAGTTTGTTGTTCATCTTAATATATTTGTTTACTATGTTGACGCTTATCTCGATGTGGTAGGAATGAGTTTTGTTAGTTTATGAATTGTTGTGTTTGTTTCTAATTGTTTGTTCTGAATAAATAAGACAGAGTTTGTAATATAAATAAAACATTTTATTGGAACTTTACAACTTTGCTGATTTGACTCATTGGAGCTTTGCCTGGCAATAGGGGCTGCGGGATGCTTGCGATGATGTGCTTCTTCATCCCAGAAGCCATCTTCGCTGTCATTCATCAGAAGCGCTGTCTTATCAGGTGTTCACAGACGACCCTTGCAGAGGCAACATTGCGCATCTCCCCCCCACGTTGGTGCTGCTGATCCTTCTCTTCATCCTCCTCCTCTTCCTCCTCCTGAGGTGGTGCACCAATCCCTGGTGGCAATGGCTGTCTCCTCATAATTGCAAGGTTGTGAAGCATGCAGCACACAACAATAAAAATCGAGACTCGCTCCAGGAGAGTACTGCAGGGCTCCTCCAGAGTGGTCCAGACACTGGAACCGTTGCTTCAAGATGCCGATCGTCTGCTCAATGAGGTTCCTGGTGGCGCTATGGCTCTCATTGTCTTGGCGCTCAGCAGGAGTGTTGGGGTTATGGAGCGCTGTCATCAGCCAGGTCATGGAGCCATAGTGTCATAACGGCACAGAAGGAGGCCATTCAGCCCATCGCGTCTGTGCCAGCTCTCTGTAGAGTAATCCAGTCAGTCCCATTCTCCCATTCTATCCCCGTAGCCCTGCAAGTTGATTTCCCTCAAGTGCCTATCCAGTCTCCCCTTGAAAACATTGAGTGTCTCCGCTTCCACCACTTCCATCGGCAGCGAGTTCCAGGTCCTCACCACTCGCTGCGTAAAAAGTTTTCCCTCACATCCCCCCCTGTATCTCTTGCCCAAAACCTTAAATCTGTGTCCCCTAGTCCTTGTACCATCAACTAGTGGGAACAGCCTTTCCCCATCTAGCCTATCCAAACCCGTCATAATCTTGTACACATCTATCAAATCACCCCTCAACCTTCTTTGCTCTAATGAAAACAAATCCAGCTTCTCCAACCTGTCCTTGTAGCTAAGATCCCCCATCCCCGGAACCATTCTGGTAAATCTCCTCTGCACCCTCTCAAGTGCCTTCACATCCTTCTGAAAGTGTGGTGACCAGAACTGGACGCAATACTCCAGTTGTGGCCTAACCAGCGCTTTATAAAGGTTCAGCATAACTTCTCTACTTTTGTACTCAATACCTCTATTTATGAAGCCCAAGATCCCATATGCTTTGCTAACCACTCTCTCAATATGTCCCACCACCTTCAGGGACCTATGTACATTAACTTCCAGGTCCCTCTGTCCCTGCACACTCTTTAAAACTGTGCCATTAAGTATATATTGCCTTTCCCTGTTCCTTCTGCCAAAATGCATCACCTCACACTTCTCTGTATTATATTCCAACTTCCACTTGTCTGCCCATTCTGCTAGCCTTTCTATGTCCTGTTGCAGTCGATTGGTATCATCCTCACTGTTTGCCACACCCCCAAGTTTGGTGTCATCGGCAAATTTAGAAATTCTACTCTGTATTCCAATATCCAGGTCATTTATATGTATCAAAAAAAGCAGTGGCCCCAGCACTGACCCTTGGGGAACACCACTGTCTACCATCCTCCAGTCTGAAAAACAGCCATTTACCACAACTTGCTGTTTTCTGTCCTTAAGCCAATTCCTTATCCAAGCTGCCACTGACCCACCTATGCAGAGTGGATAACCCTTGTGCCCAAGGAGCCAGCCACGAGGTTGATGCGGTGGTTGGAAGTGGTCTGAGACACCAGTCTGGCGCAGGATGAAAGCATCGTGGCTGCTGCCAGGATAGCGGGCATTGACGGCGAAGATGCGCTGTCTGTGGTCGCACACCAACTGGACGCTCAGAGAGTGGAAGCCCTTGCGGTTTCGGAACATCTCTGCCTTTTCATGAGGTGCCCACAATGCCACGTGTGTGCAGTCAATGGCGCCCTGAGCCATGGGGAAGCCCGCTATCCTCGCAAAGCCACATGCGCGTTCACGCTGTTTGTCTCGGGTCATGGGGAATGAGATGTACTCCCTTCTCCTTTTGTAGAGAGCATTTGTGACCTCTCGGATGCAGCAATGGACAGTGAACTGGGAGATATTCGTTATGTCCCCAGTTGAAGCCTGGAAGGAGCCGCTGGCATAGAAATTCAGAGCCATCGTTACCTTCACTGCCACCGACAGAGACGTCCTGGTCCTGAGCTGAGGCTCGAGCTCTGATTGCATGAGGCGGCAGAGCTCAGTGACCACCTCCTAGCTGAAGCGCAGCCTTCTGAAATACTGCTCCTCAGACAAATGAATGTAGGAGAATTGCTCCCGGAATATCCTGGGAGGGTAAGGTCTCCTCTGCAGAGGCCTGTTGGCCCTCCTCCCTTTGGCCACGTTTGTCACACTCTCTCTGCGCCTCTGCTGCCTCCGAAGGTGAAGCTGGAGGCCGACGCCCCGAGTTAGTACAGCCCCCATTTAAAATCTTCTAAATGTGGTAAATATGAAGCTCAGAGAAATAGGAACCTGAAAAGTGTTGCTCAGGACCAAAACTCCTTAGGACAACGTTAACTCTCTCCAGCCGCCTCTCTCCCTCTCAATCTGTGTATGCCAAATATTTTGCACTCAAGAAAAAGCAGGAAGCGCACGCCTTTAAATAGCGCTCCCCCAGCTCCTTCCTGACTTCAAAACGTCCCCCTCTACCTGTCGTTCCTAGCGGCAGGCGCCAAGGCAGGGGGCGAGAATCAATTTCCGGTCCAGGGCGCTACCGGGGCATTGCACGCTCGACTGATGTCACGATCTATGGGCGCAGGAGAGCGTGGTGGTACTGTTCAGCGCCGCCGCAAAACGACTGGTCAAGTTCGCGAGCGGCGCTAAAATCGCTGCGCTCGGGCGCTAAGTTGCTAGCGCCCCGTTAGCGCCCCCTGGAGGCGCTAACGGGAGGCGCTAACCAACCGAATATTTCCCCATTTGATTCAATGATCACAGAAGAAGGCCATTCGGCCCATCATGCCTGTGCCGGCTCTTTGACAAAGCTCTCCAATTAGTCCCACGCCCCTGCTCTTTCCCTACAGCTCTGTAGATTTTCTCCCCTTTAAGTATTTGTCCAATTCGCTTTTGAAAGTTTCGATTGAATCTGCTTCCACCACCCTTTCAGGCAGTGCATTCCAGACAATGGAATGAACAACAGTAAATGGAAAAAAAAATACTGGGTAGTCAGCCTTAATGGGTTAATCTGTTTTGTGGCACTTAATAAAATATACCCAGTGTCTTCTCCAGAAAATGTGAGGAGAGATGGCTCCTTCTTCTTGGCCGAGCAAAAAATAGAAAGTCATTGTTTTCATGGGTCAGTGAGACTCTAACAAAGAACGAAGGTGAGTTCTCACAACCTACAGTGAGGTGAATTATCAATGTACTGTATCAATCTGCCAAGCGCTTGGCTTGTCATGCACTTCAAGTTTCACGAATGGAACTGCTAAATTCCTTGAAACTTTGTGATTGGTCATTTCCCCCTGTTTCCCTGGCCTCGAACCGTGTGCAGCTCGTTGGTAATTTCCTTTTGTACTTAACCACAGCCTGAGAACAACCTTTCTTGTCCCATTCCACTCGAAGCAATACTTCTCTGGACCGGTCACAGGATCAGTCACTCGTTCAACAGGAAATGAACAACTGAACCATAGATAACCCGTTCGTCTAATAAAGGATCTCAATTCAAGTTACAGGGCCTGTAGAATTTGAGTTTCTGAGTTTGGCAGACTGTTTTGATGATTAACTTGAAAATGAGCATCAAGTTGGAAGGTACAAATGATGTTGATGCTGCTGAACATGACAGTTTTGTCTTCATGTACCAAAAATAAATTATTAAGGCTGTTAAATTAAGTGACAGTCAAGCCAATGACCTGAAGTGACCCTCCCTCCCCCGCTTCTAATCCCATCAAACTTCAACTCACAATGCTCCACGGAGTCAGAGCATGTAGCACAGGTGAAGACTTGTGCAGTTGCAAATTTATTTTCTCTGGTGGACATTAACGTTTCTTGACGAACAGATCAACCTGCCCCATTACAAGGAACAGGAACAAAACCAATTAAAGCCTGGTTGTTGCTTGACTGGAACAAATCAGCCGTACTTAAAGAACAGATGATTTTTTTTAAGAGACGAGAAAAGGGCACTGAAGCCCGAAGAATTTTGCCCCGATTTTAGTTTGCCTTTAAGTCTGGCAGCATGCCAAGCCCCTAATTACAGTTGTGAAATTTTGGAGTGCAGGCACTTAAAAGTAGTTTGCAGTCGCATAATCATTTCCTGGTGTTTCATGATTCTACCTGGATTTAAAGGGGGGAGATAAAAAATGTTGCAGGTATACTTTACTGAGACCCGACAATTACCAACAGCCCCCTGTTCTTGTACCAGCCATAGCCAACTGGTTACACCGCTATTTTAACGCAGGCAGTACCCCATTCTGGGTTAATGCCGGCATCGCAATAATGTAAAAATGTATGATGTGGACATCGCAAGGATTTTACATAGAATTTACAGCACAGAAACAGGCCATTCGGCCCAACTTTCAAGAGTCAGATCTGAGGCAGTCAATCTGGTGGGATTATTGCAGCAGCCTTGAATGCCAATGCACTTGGAGTGGTGGCTCTGTGACTGATGGGTTGAGTGATCTCTCCTCCCAAGGTTGTACGTTAAATAGTGTTTGATGTCATTTGAGAATCATAAACAACAGTGAAGTTAACTACTGTTTTTATTATGGTGTATTACTTTGTAAATGAAAATCTTGTTAAATTACATCGAATTTACAACACCGAAACAGGCCATTCGGCCCAACTGGTCTATACTGATACGATAGCAAAATACTGCGGATGCTGGAAATCCGAAATAACAACAGAAAACGCTGGAAAAACTCAGCAGGCCAGGCAGCATCCGTGGAGAGAGAAAGAGAGTTAACGTTTCAGGTCGATGACCTTTCATCAGCTATACTGATGTTTATGCTCCACACGAGCCTCCTCCCACCCTACTTCATCTCACATTATCTTCATAACCTTCTATTCCTTTCTCCCTCATGCACTTATCTAGCTTCCCCTTAAAGGCACCTATACTATTCGCCTCAACTACTCCCTGTGTTAGCGAGTTCCACATTCTCACCACTCTCTGGGTAAAGAAGGCTCTCCTGAATTCCCTATAGGACATTTAAGTGATTATCTTATATTTATGGCCCTTAGTTCTGGTCTTCCCCACAAGTGGAAACATATTCTCTACATCTACCTTTTCAAACATCTTCATAATCTTAAAGACCTCTATTAGGCCACCCCTCAGCCTTCTCTTTTCAAGAGAAAAATGCCCCAGCCTGTTCAGTCTTTTCTGACAGTTATAACCTCTCAGTTCTGGTATCATCCTTGTGAATCTTTTTTGCACCTTCTCCAGTACCTCTATACCCTTTGTATAATATGGAGACCAGAACTGTGCGCAGTACTCTTAAGTGTGGTCTAACCAAGGTTCTATATAAGTTTAACATAACTTCTCTGCTTCTCAATTCAATTCCTCTAAAATGAACCCCAGTGCTTTGTTTGCGTTTCCATTAGAAGAGTTCATCATTTCTAGCCATACACGCATCATATTCTTTAAAAAGTATGCAGATGTTGGAAAGTATTTCCTGTTCTTCTGTGCCACATGATTAGTTACCGGTTACAGAACAGGTTTTGGCAGGTAACTCGGTGGCATGGCCGTGGGGTGGCAGGTTTAGCTCTGCGATTCCGGAACTCAAACGGGCTGTCGTGATGGAACACAGACTAAGCACTTTTCCAAAAGAATCAGAGGGGAGATGAGGAGAATTTTTAAACACAACGAGTTGTTATGATCGGGAATGCACTGCCTGAAAGGGTGGTGGAAGTAGATTCAATAGTAACTTTCAAAAGGGAATTGGATAAATACTTGAAAAGGAAAAAAGTTGCAGAGCTACGGGGAAAGAGCAGGGGAGTGGGACTAATTGATTAGCTCTTTCAAAGAGCCGGCACAGACATGATGGGCCGAATGGCCTCATGTGCTGTGAGATTCTATGATCAACCAACAAGTTGCACCTGTCTCCTTTTGGTCGTATGTTAGCATCAACTTACAATGCACCTTTGGCAAAGCTCTGGAAGCAGAAGGCACAACTACCCTCCTAACTAGGGAGTGGTGTATAAGCGTGGCGAATATAGTAGAAATGTCAGCACAGCATTCTTACCTCTGAGTCAGATAGCTGAGGTTTCAAGCCCCACTCCAGGGACCTAAGAACATATGCCTGGAGTTTCCGCTGGGTTGCGCTGGTTTTTCTGTGCAGTTCGCCTGAAATCGGCCAAACCATTGCAGAGGAACGAGGGATTTCAAGCACAAATTATGTCCATTGCAAATCGAGTTTCTGTGATCTTTTGTGCTGGTTTAAAAAACATAGTTCTGGAAGTCCACAAGAGTGGCGACAAAACTGGCCGCGGCCCCAGATCGAATTAAACACCAGGGCGAGTTTCCGCTAATTGCACCCGTTTGCGGGCCTTCGAGGAGGCTCTTCAAATTAAGCTTTTTTTAAGGCGTAAGGGCACTAATAGGTACCTTTCAAAAGCTTTTAAATATTAAAAAAATATTTAATTTACTCAGAAACTGACTACTGTACACCAATGAAACTAGTAAATGCGTCTGTATAGTTTTTTTAAAGTCATTTTTAATTATTTAAAATCAGGTTACTCACAGGTGGTGAACTAGACACTCTGATTAAAAATGCTTATTTTTTGTGATAAACCATTTTCAGCTGTATTAATAAAACTGCACTGGGTTACCACTCTTCAATATAACAAGGAATACTTTTTAATGCAAAAAAAGTTACGTTTTAAAACGCTGCCAGATTGTACTGGTTCATGAAAGATTTTGGGGGAGAAATTCAGTATCGCCCCGTTTGGGGCGCAATTATTGGTCAGCGCAAAGTTTAGCGCCTGGCGCTAATTATCGCCTCTGACTGCAAACTTGGCTTCTATCGCCCCTGGAGGCGATTGGAGAGCTAAATCAGGCGCTACACAGCTCTCTTAAGGCGCCAACGCCGAGGAGCGAGGCGCTGACTCAGAGCGCGGGCGAAGCTCATGTGATGTCAGTTAGCAATGGAACACAGACACAATGGCGCCGGCCAGTTCTTTAAGGGGAGGGTCGATCTTGCTCTCCATCTACACCCTGCTCATTGCAGCCTTGAATCTCGGCCTGGAGAGACCTGTACATCAAATCTGCTGGAAAGAACAATGGAGAGACCCAGGGAAAGAGCTCAGAGTGCAGCCCCCCGAATCTCTTCTCAATCGATGCAAGGAAGGTCAAATCAAAATGAACCTGCAAAGTGCTGCCCAGTACCCAAAACTCCTTCACACAGCGTTGAATCTCTCCAGAAGTCTCTCTCTCTCAGAATGCATGGTGCAAAAATATCGCTGACAAAAAAAGGCAGGAAGCGGTCGCCTTTAAATAGCACTCCCCCAGTTCCTTCCCGACTGCAAAACGCTCCCCTCAACCTGTCGTTGCTAGCGGCAGGCGGTAAGGCAGGGGCCGTCACTCAATATCCGGTTCGGGGCGCTACCGGGGCGTTGCACGCTCGACTGATGTCACGATCTGCGGGCGCAGGAAATCATGGCGGTAGTGTTTAGCGACGCCACAAAATGTCTGGTCAATTTCGCGAGCGACACAAACATCGCCGCGCCTGGGCGCTAGTTGCTTTGCGCCCCATTAGCGCCCTCTTAGGGCACTAACGGGAGGCGCAAAGCAACCAAATTTTTCCCTCTTTACGTTTGGTGATATGCAAATAAGTTTGAGTGGAAACTTGAGCAAAAAATTCACTTCTGAAAACCAGTGCAATTTTGAGTGCAATTTGCGCCCGTATCTCCGATTACGGCCAAAGCAGAAACTTTTGGCCATAATCTAGGCTGACACTCCAGTGCAGTACTGAAGGAGTGCTGCACTGTTGGAGGTGCTGTCTTTCGGATGTTAAACCGAGTGTAGATGTAAAAAATCCCATGACACTATTCGAAGAAGTGCAGGGGAGTTTTCCTTGATATCCTGGCCAATATTTCTCCCTCAACCAGCACCTAAAAAAGATTATCTATTCACTGCTGTTTGTTGGACCTTGCTGTGCACAAATTGGCTGCCACGTTTCCCTGCATTACACCAGTGACTACACTTCAAAACTATTTAATTGGCTGTGAAGTGCTTTGGGATGTCCTGAGATCATGAAAGGTGCTATACAAGTCCTTTCCCTAAATGGGAGGAAAAAGTAAGACATTGGCCTGGATTTTGCTGTGAGCAGCCAAGGAACAATTTTCACCATTCACCTTGCGTGCGGTTGCCCAGAGACTTTTTGCGGACTTGTCAGCGGAGACTTCCTGTCATCGGGCATCTGATCCAGCGCGTCGCCCTCTACAGGGGTACTGTGGTGTCTGTGAGCAGTACGAGTGACAGGGAGGCTCTTCAACCAATCAGATTGAAGAATCCTCACTGAGACACGCAGACTGCAAACCAGGAAGTAAAAAACAGGAAATATAAATTACATTTAAATCATTGTACAGGAAGCAAACTAAAGATTGGGACATACAGATGGGATTAAGGGATAGAGATTAAAGAGGGGGAAAAAAACTAAAAATAAATTACTTTAATTTTTTAAAATTTACAACATAAATTTTCTTCTGAGGGAATGAGATTCCACATTTGTAAAATTAATTTTTCAGGGCCACAGAGGTTGTTCAGCAGTAATTATCACTTATTATGCCGTTAAAAGGTCACTTACTCCTGAATGCACTAGCCCTAACCTTTTCAGTCATTTTTAATGCGAGACTATTGGATAATTACCCTAAGTTCATGCCGTTACAGTGACTTCAATGCCGAGTCTATCGGTGAGGACTCCAAAAGTGCACCCTGTGGAGGAGCAGGGTATCTCTGACAGCAACTTCTGGATTTCCACGTTTAACGGCGCATGTACGGACACCAGAAGTTGCTGTCAGATTGATCCTGTAATAACGGCGAGCTCTGACAGCCTCACCATTATTATTAAAGCAAAATCGGGCCATTAGCATTTATTTCAGTGTCACAATCATACATCAGAATAATTTTAAAACATTGGACCTGAAATGAATCTGGTGGGAATGAATTGTACAAGCACTTAACATGTTAGTCTGAACTCCTTATCTTTATATTAACCTGTGTTAATATACCAGACTGGGGAACATTAAACAAAATAATAATACCCGTGTTAAAAATAGAACATGAGGAATATTATACAAAGTATAAATACTTTGTTAAAATACCAGACTGAGGAACATTTTACAAAATGTTAATACTTGTGTTAAAATAGAGGATGAGGAACATTATACAAAATGTTAATACCTGTGTTAATATAGAACATGAGGGACATTATACAAAATGTTAATACCTGTGTTAATATAGAACATGAGGGACATTATACAAAATGTTAATACCTTTGCAGCATTAAAATAGACAGTGTTTTTCAAATGGTTGGAGTATGTTAAACAGTGTGCTGTGTGTTTGAATTTTGGGAATGCAGGCTATATTGGTTGACAAGAAGGTATCTTTTCTCTTTAAATCAGAGATCTCTGCGTGTTCCTGAGACTAAGACCTAGTTACAACACAGCATGTCACAGAATTCAGCTGTGCAAGTAGCTGTAATTACACACGGCTGAATTTTGATTGCACAAATTGTCCTTGGCTTATCAAGGGGGTAAGATGTCTTAGGAAAAGCTGATAAGATGTTGAGCTGCATGGGGCGAATATCATTTTTTTTTTAACTCCAATCCTTTTTCACGAATGCGTGAATTTATTTTGATATGTTGGTAATTCTCATTTTTGTTTATCTTCTACTCTCGTCTCCTTCCCCTCCCCCACTCCACTCCACTCCACCAGTGGCATGCTGCAAAGCAATTGTATAGTGACTCCATTAATCCTACATTTCCAAGATAGTATCATAGGGATAGTGCGCTTCTACAGAAATTAATTTATCTTGACAACAGGCTTAAAGACTGGGGTCTGGGGATCACTTGCAAGTTCCTCAAAGGCCATTTAAAGTAATACAACAATAAACAGAAAGCTGATATTGGCTGCTGCTCCTGTGGGGACCACACAGAGCAGTAAGTGAGACTGGCCATGCTGTGCATCGAGAATGCCACTAAAACCCAGGGACATGCTAAGATCTGCTGCTCTGTGATCCAAGAATAGTATGGATGAATGAATTAACTGAGTGCTGTTCATGATACATTAGTAGATTAGTGAAGACAAATGGCAAAATCTGCTCAGTGCCATTGAAAGTATATCACAAAGAGTTTCCCCCTGAAATATTACTCGAGTGCGGTTGAGCTTTACGCAACGATCTATTAGATCTTTACTGCGCTCCTTTCATCCAGCAATGTTATCAGCTTTTTAACTCTGGGTTCTTCGTTTCACCTGACACGTTAATATAAACGCTGGCATTTTCTATCAACTGCCATCTACCAGTAGTGTGATGTGGAAATCTATAAAGAGGAATGTGAACTATAAGGCGTACAAAGGTTGTTGTTTTATAAATACAGTAGATGCCACTTTAATTACACTGTTTATTTACATACGATTTTAATCCCCAGTAAACAGTGTATTCAATCTTCAACGTCAATTTGAGTCAATGGGTATGCACGCAGATTGAACATTTCCGAATACAGACAATGGCCCCGATATTAACGGGGTGGTGGGGAGGGTGCAGGGGAGCCCGTTAGTGGGCGAAGAACCCGGTAAGACCGGCAACGTGGAGGCCCTGCCGATCTTAATGGTAAGGCCTCATTTAAATAAATCGCTGCAGTCTCCTGCCTGACACCCGGCCAGATTGACTACCCTACCGGCGGTGGGAGTGGGAATTTAGTGGCAGGAGGCCACAGCTGGGGACCCATGGGAACAGTTCCTGGCAGTCAGTGGGGTGGTGGGGGGCGGGGGGCAGGGGCGGGGGAGGGGAGGTATGCCTCAGGCCATGATCGGGAGGGGGCAGGTTTCCTTGTGAGTCCTGGGGGGGGCGCACTCCTGCTCCTCCTGACCCACAGGAGCTTAAAACCAGGCAAAATTCTGAACCTTACCTGGGCCTCTTCTGGCCGGTCGGTTCCTCCTGCCGTGTTGCTGCTGCCGGACAAGACAGCACGGAACTCCCCCGGTGGTGAGGTTAAGAATACATCACACCGCTGATGACATCATCGGGCCTCGGCTTATGCATATAAAATAGGCCCACACCTACTTTTATCAGGAGCCTAAGCCAGGGCCTGAATCGCCGCCATAAATATGGAGGCTGGGATTGAGGTCAGATTGCTCGATTCTGGTATTTTAACCCCCCTCCCACGACCTTCTCTCGCCCTTCAGGGGGGTTTAAATCGAGGCCAATATCTCTGCATAGAGTTTATGTACCCGTCTATCTCACTGAGAGAAAATTTCACCATTTCTTTTCGTATGTGTGAACAATCTGTGCTGTTAATACAGGGTGAGGGGCTACAAGATGTGCCCACTTGGTCGTACAGGGCTTGCGGTGCGCTAGGGTGTCGTGAATCAATGCTGCAACATATTGTTTCATCACATCCGATCTCAGCGCCGTGCAAATGCGCTGCACTCTATGGAGGTCGATGTTTGCCCAGGCCCGTTTTCGGGCTCAGAATCGGAGCTGCCTAGGCAGCGCGCACCCCAACCGGGAGGCCTGAGGTAGGCCCAAAATTGAGCCTCAGGCCTCATCAATAATTTCGGCACCCCCATTTGAAGAAATGTCTCGTTGTCAGTGGCTCTGCTCCGCTCTACGGTAACCACTTTCTGTAAGGGAGCCTAAAACAGGCGTTAGGACCCTCGAAGGAGCCTAATGCCTGTTATAGGTGGCCACCAGGGAATGTCGGAAAAATGGCCCGACCCGATTTGGG
This sequence comes from Squalus acanthias, assembly GCA_030390025.1. Lineage (NCBI taxonomy): Eukaryota > Metazoa > Chordata > Chondrichthyes > Squaliformes > Squalidae > Squalus > Squalus acanthias. The sequence goes on from CM059430.1 coordinate 91,833,174, forward strand.
CAGATGTTTTTAGGACATCCTCTGAGCGGAGGACATCAGTCACCGAAATTGGGCCTCGATGTTCCCACTTTACGCCAGTAAAACATACTTAACAAGGTCCGATTTCTGCCTTTATATGTTAATTTTTTCATAATTTGTCAATGGGTTCTCAGATGGTGCTGACTATATTACGATTAAACTGCTGTTGTCTCTCATATTAAGTGAACTATTTCTTCAAGCATCAAAGGGTGTATTGACACGTGGGCCTAGAAATTGGACAAGGCCCGAAAACAGGTGCAGGGATCGCATTGCGCAATCAACCTGCGCTCGTTCCTTCTGATGAAGGCAGCATGCAAACTTCCTGCTGCCTGCTAATTTAAATAATATTAGCTTGCAGCCCAGCACTGAAAACGCTGCTGAGTGATTGAGGGGGCCCAAGTTTGTGCAAGGCTGGCACCACTGAAAGCTAGCCTGCACTACTTAAAGGCAGCCTGCACCTCTTCAAGGGGAGGTGCCTTCTGGCTGCAGCAGGTGCTGGAAGTTGCTGGGGAAGTGAGTGTGAACAAGAAGAGGATATACTGATGGTGTAACAGGGCAGAGAGTGGGCTCCAAGATTCTCTGATGCAGTACTGGAGACCTTGGTGCAGGAGGTGGACAGGAGGAGAGAGGTCCTGCATCCACAGGGGGCCAGGAGGCCCTCCAGACAAACTCTGAGAAGGCAATGAGAAAAGAGCAGATAGTCATCATGGTCAATGCCAGCAGTGTAGCCCTGAGGTCCTGGATGCAGTGCCACAAGAAGTTTAATGACCTCACAAGAGTGGTCAAGGTCAGTGCATTCATCCTCAAATGTCATAACCTTACAATGAACCACTCAGCTCAGACACTGCTCAATTCACCACCACCCCCTTCACTCACCTACCAACAATCTCTATCAATTACGACTCATGGGTGGAATTTTAACCCAAAATATGGGTGGGTTGGGGTTGGGTGGGAGGTTAAAGTGTTAAAAATCTGAATTCCGACCCCAACCCGCCTCCAATCCATCCGCTTCAGTTTTTAACGGAGGCCTTCCAACCCTCCTCTGGCTTCCGACCCCCCTCCGGCCTTCCGACCCCCCTCCGGCCTTCCGATCCCCCTCTGGCCTCCGACCCTCCTCCGGCCTTCCGACCCCCCTCCAGCCTCCGACCCCCCCTCCGGCCTCCTCACCCCCCTCCGGCCTCCGACCCCCCTCCAGCCTCCGAACCCCCTTTGGCCTCCGACCCCCCTCCGGCCTCCAACACCCCTCCGTCCTTTTACCCCGCTCCGGCCTTCCGACCCCCCTCCGGCCTCTGATCCCGCTCCGGCCTTCCAACCCCCCTCCGGCCTCCGACCCCCCTCCGGCCTCCGAACCCCCTCTGGCCTCTGGCCTCCAACACCCCTCCGTCCTTTGACCCCGCTCCGGCCTTCCGACCCACCTTCGGCCTCCTCCCCCCTCCCGCTTCCGACCCCCCTCCGGCCTCCGACCCCGCTCCGGCCTTCCAACCCACCTTCGGCCTCCTCCCCCCTCCCGCTTCCGACCCCCCTCCAGCCTCCGACCCTGCTCCGGCTTCCGATCCCTCCGCCGATCCCTCCTTCCCTCCTCTCTGCGGCCTGGTGCCACAGGCCTACCTGCTCGCCAGCCAGCCTCTCCATCTGGCTGGCAGCGGGCGGGAAATAGAGATTCAAAATCTTAATCAGGCCCTGCCGTTAAATTCGGTAACTTGTCCTCCCGGGTTTCCTGACCGCATTGCAGCACCCACCCCCCGCAACCCCGGTCCCTACCCGCCTCCAAATTAAAATTTCAGCCCATACCTCACATTCATAGCTTCACCTCACCCTCACACACATGGCACTGCTGCAAGCCTCACACCCACATCTCACAGCTTGCACACACTTCCAGCTATTCAACCATGACAAGCATATCACCCAAGCTCATTGCACCACACTCACTGACACACTTCCCTCTCTCTTGCAGGACCAGGTGGCTCATAACCGAAGACAGCAGGAGCTAACCGGCGGGGGACAGGCCCGGCTACATGACATAACCCCGATGGAGGAGACGCTGCTGGAGATTATTTGAACAGCCATCGCTGAGCCCATGGCCAGTGGTGGGGCGGAAAGAATCCAAGATGACGGTATCCTCATACCTAATCCGACTTCTCACATCCCACTTGCCCCTCCTCCCACAATCTCTCCTAATTTAAAAGCTGCTGATGGTGCAAGCAAGCACCTCTTGCTTTCCCCCCCAGCACCGCACCGCAACCCTATCCTTGTGCCTTTCTCCTTTCAGATAGCCAATAACTGCAACCTGGCCAAGCAGTGGTGGAGGAGCAAGAACAGGAAGAGGAAGAAGGCAGTGATGCTGAAGACACAGCACCGTCACTCGATTTCACACTCGTAGCCACCAGCTCAGATACGGACACTGCGTGTACTTTAGAGAATAGTTTAGAGGCGGGATCTGTACATGGTGAGTCACCAGGCACGAGTGGCCTGCAGCCAGGGCAGGGGGAAAGGGTAGTGTAGGTGTCAGCTCCCCGGAGGGCGAGCTTGCACATGAGTTCTGCTGCACAGGACTCAGATGAGGTCTTCGGTGGGACAGGCTACAGAAGAAGGCTGATGGGTATGCACAATGAAATGCTTGGTGCATTGGCAGGCCTGCAGAAAGCTTGCGTGCAATGTCAAGGAGCATGAAGGAGTCTGGCACTAACTTTGCACAAGGCTTTGTGCAGAGCTTGGAGCCCATCCTTTCCAGCATGGAAGTGATGGGCAACTCCATTAGCACACTGTGGACCCAACCATGGTGCAGCGTCTGATGGCCGATGTCTCAGCTTCCATTGCAGCACAAGCAGAAGCCACCCTACATTTGAGTGCTGCAGTAGAAGCTCAGACTGCTGTCATGCCAACTCAGCTTGCTGCCATGCAAGCTCAGACTGCTGCCATCATGGCTGTGGGTACCAGTGTTGAACGGGGCTTGCAGGTTGTCACAGCAGTTCAGCAATCTGTCCTCCAACAGATTACAATGATTGCTGAGGCGCCGCCCCGGGGGAGTGGCAGTGGCTCCATGGAGCTTGAACCTGCTGTCCTCTCTCAGGATGACAGCATTCGTCCTCCCAACCCTGCCACTCCACCAGTGCCCTGGATGTTGCCTGTCAGCCAGCCAGCCTGGACTGTGCCGCCCATGCCAAGATGGTGCAGTCCAAAGCCAGGCCTTCTAGGCCCAGAGCTGCTCGAGGTCATCCTGCAAGGCCATCTGCAGTGTCCTCCACTGAAAGTCAGTAGCCTTCCACCAGACATGCTGCAGCCACTGGGCGAGCACTGTCTTGGAGCACTAGGACAGGCAAAGGCACACGGAAGACAAGGGAATGCACAAGGGTGATTAATTGACTTTGGTATGTAATATTGGATGGTTTGATTTATAAATTTGGTTTGGAATATTTGTTTTGTGGTGGCTTTTATTGTAGCATTGTGGCCAAGAGGACGCTGGGATGGTCCATAACAGATGGAAGGTAAGGTGTGCGACTGTTGGTAAATGGGGAATTGGGGTTGAGTTCACTGGTATCGCAGTCAAATGAGTTGATCACAGACAGCACGGCCAGAAAGCGGCTGTGTTGGTTGCCTCCTCCCTTCCCCTGGTGTGAAAATTGCTGTGTAAAGAGGGCGTTAAATCAGTCAGATCACTTTCCACTACACTGAGAATGGCAAAGTTAAACCACCAGCAGCTGGGCGTTTGAATCCCAACCTGTGGTTCCCCGACTGCGGTATAAACATGGTCTTCTGTAGTTCAGGTCTCGTAGTCATTGTTCCTGCCACGGCCAACTTTTTGACGTCATAACCTAGGGCTGGATTTTGTGAATGGATTTTGTGCTGGAGGCGGGACTGCTGCTTGCCGGGTCTCAGACCCGCCTCCATCAGCCTCTGGCCAAACAGCGGGATTTTCCCCTGATTGACCTTGTTAAGCCTGCTCAGCAGGCCAATTAGGGGGAAGTCACTGACAGAGCACGTCAACGTCTAACGTGCCATCTGTCAAGACTTCTTGAAAGAAGAAATGTCAGCGTTTGACAGCTCTGTGAAGCTGTCAAGCACTGACATTCTGTATAGGTTGATGAGCTCTTGTGTTCAGGACTCATCAAACCTTTCTACTTTGTAGAAATCAGATGACTGTTGGTTCGGAGGATCCAACAGCCAGTCTGTGAAATCTACAATGAAGATGTTGGGACTCCGGAACCACAGCGGCTGAAGGCTGTAGGCAGAAACAATGGTAAGTGAACATTTTATAACACTTTACACTCACCTCACATACTTACCACTCCACACTTGCACCCATCACTCACCTCTACATCTCACTTTCAGACCCCTCCGACCCCCGCAGACCTCCTACTTGACTCCTCCACCCCGGCGGGATTCTCCGAGGTCGGGAAGCCTGCATTTGAAAAGGTAAAATGGGACTAATCCTTTTTTCTGCCTGTTAACTAGCTGTTAACAGGCAGCTAAAAGGATTTAATCCCTTTCCCACCTCGAGGAGACAGGACCCGGGGCAGGAGGGCTTCCCGCCTCCTGGCAAAAGGGCATGGAGGCGGGGTGGGGGCAGGATTGCCAGCCGCCCCCACATTCTGCAACTTTACCGGCAGTCCCGCCTCCATACCCACCTCCTCGGGGCTGGCAAAATCCAGCCCCTAATCTCTGCAATGATTACAAGCAGCGAATGCAGAAGAGTTTTCTTCCCTTTCGTGGCTTAATGTCCGACTTTTCCGTTGTGTGCGCCATGAGGCAGTAACGCCAATGTCAGAGCGAAAGATGACCGGCCACAGAGGAAGTGAGGTCAGTCTTGGAAGAGCCAGTATGAATTGGCTTTCCAGAATTAAAGTGTAGCTTAAGAGGGATTCACTCTCCATTCACTGTATGGAATGTAACTGTAGCTAAAGATACACAACAACAAAAAAGTACCATTAAAGTGTAGTCACTGTCATAATGCATCCAATGACTTAATGTATATGATTCACTGAATTCAATATTGTATAAAAGTAACCATTCCAGAGGATGGGGAGTTAGGTATCTCAGTGGGCACTTTCATTGATTATGGGCTTTTTTATATACAATCAAGTGATCTACAACATGTTGATATCACTTACTATAGTCACCAATAATATCAGCTGGTACATAATTTTATTTTTATTATAGTTCAAGTTTAAATAAAACCAAGGAAGCTGCATTGTCGAAATGTTTGACATGGCAGCGTGTGAATGAAGTTTTAGGAACAGACAATTCAAGAACATAGCCTGCCTGAAAGCTCCCAATGCAAGAGGAATATCGGCTTTATTTGTTCATGGTCAAGCCAATTTTAATTATTGTTTCGCACCAAAGTATTTATGTCCATCCATTGAAGGTTCTGTTCTCAGTGAGTTGAAATCACAGCAGAAATCTCCGTGTGTCATTACGCTACATCTATGAGTTGGAGACCGCTACATACTTGTGTTTGTCGGCTCCACGAAGCTGTTAGACTGCTGCCACTGCATCACTCTCTAGTCAGGGAAAGTTGGTTCTACATTGTTCAGTTAGACTAGTGCCACTACATCACTCTTTAATCAGGGAAGTCTTCTCTCTCCAGGGGCCAGATGCTGACAGCTGATGTTGAAAAAGTTGAAAATTAAGTTTTAAAAGTTCCCAGATGGTCGGGAACTTTTTAAATGTTGCTTTTCATTGGCTGTGGTTGCATTGCAGTTGGTATGAAGGCAAAGTGCTGAGATACTGCCTCCTGAAATGTTCTCATGGTACCAAACCTAAGTGTGACTGGGAGACTTGTTAGTATCCAAGTTAAACTGTGTTTTATCTGCCAATGTGAAGCCAAAACTATCTCCCATTGATTCCCAATTTAAAATGTAAATGAACCTCTTTTTACCATGTGAACATGTATATATTTTATGGGGTATTTTTTGTCCACATTATGCCCCATAAACTGGCACGGACGGGGTGTAACGAAACACAAAAATGGACAAAGGTCAGTCTCGAAATATAAGGGGCAGGAAGGGCCCATCTCAATCACAGGAGCTTCTTTCAAATATTGAAATGTATGCAGGAATGTCCTACATACGATTTCCAGATGTTCAGGCTTGTGAGACACTCGGTGTTAATCTGAAATGGGCATCCAGTGTTATTAGGGATTGGGAAAAATCTATAATTTAATTTAAAGGCAGCAGTAATATACCAGTAACTCTTTTACAGCCATTTATCTGCCAGGCGTCAGCTTGGCTCCTTGGTAGCACTCTTCCCTCAAAAGTCAGAAGATAGTAGGTTCAAGTCCCACTCTAGGATTTTAACACATTATCGAGGCTTCAGTGCAGGACTGAGGGAGTGCTGCATTGTCAGAAGTGCCGTCTTTCAGATCAGATATTAAACTGAAGCCCCTGTTCAAGTGGATGTAAAAGATCCCATGGCAAGATTCAAAGAAGAAAAGGGCTTGTGTCCTGATCAAGATTTTTCCTTCAATCAACACTGAAAAAGACAGATGAACTGGTCATTGCTGTGTGCAAATTGACTGCTGTGTTTGCCTTTCTAACAACAGTGGCTGCACTTAGAAAGTACTTCACTGACAGTGAAGCGATTTGGCACATCCTGAGGTTGTGAAAGGCACTGTATAAATGCAAGTTCTTTCTTATTTCTGGACTGTTTTTCTTCACTTTCATTGCCTTTTTACTGTTGGTAAGCCTTTGTGCCAATGAATTTTCTTTTCTCCCCAACTGCTCCATTACTGGGTTTCCCAATAGGAATTCCCACATCTCAGCTTCTCTGGAGGACCAGCTGAGGAATGTCAAGCAGGTCAGGCTGCACCAGAGGTGTTCTGTGCCCCACCTGTTGGTGCCTGCACACCTGCATCTGCAGACAGAGGTGCATGTGCCTTTTTGGGGCAGATGACCAGGGGCATGGATATGACATGTCAATGCCTGACTAACCGTGATGCTGGATGTTTCTTTCAGTGGTACTGCCTGAAAGAAGGCATTTCAGGGGGTCGACAGCCTACATAGCCTGATTGGCCACCCCCTCCACCCCCCAAAACCATACCTGTGGAGTAACTGCAGCTGACACGCAGCTTAGAGTTGGCACAGTGACAGTCCTGGTGGGCTGAGGCTTCAAATCTGCCTCAACCCACCTTCCAGACATGTGGCAAATGTGACCTATGGAGATGGTTCTGTGACGTGGCAAACAGGGCCACCCTCCTTGCCACATCTTATGTAGCACCAGCTCCACCTCAGCAACTCTCCAACAAGGAGTCGGGTGCTGGTCTGCTCTGCCTCTTACTTGCAGACGCACGCTCCATGTTGGGTTTCCTTTCCCTCCATTTTCCTCTGTCACTTTTTAGTCATCTCGCTCCCTCTCTCTCACTCTCTTTGTTCAGCCTTGGCAAAGGCCGGCAATGGGTTGAAATGTCTTTCGAACTTTTCCAAAGGCTGCAAGATTTATTGTCCCCCTATTCTGTCACTTCCCTTTAATTGTCTGCATCCCTTTAAATTTTACCACTTGGGTACCTCCATACACCCATCTTAATCTGCATTTGGAGAATAGTCTGACCATTCTGGCGAGGTTTGTACCAGTTCTTAACCATTCAGGACTGAATTATGGCCGCAGATGAAAATTTGCCCCCATATGTCTACGTGGCAAAATATGTATCTTTTTTGTTCATACAGTTAACAATATACAAAGCATGGAAAAGGTTGTGTTGTGTGTAGGATGTAGAAGGATGAAACCAGCTCAATGGGGATTGAATGGCTGGAACTGGGTAGACTAAGTCTGCTGCTGAATTATATTTAGCATAGGTCCAAGATGGCAACCAATGCTGGTGGTAGGGTGGCAGGATGTTTTTTGACGACAGAAGAGACTGCAACATGGGTTGGAGTTTCTCCCTCCTTGCATAATGTGGCATCGTCCGATCTAGTGGTAATAACATTCAACCAAGACACTTCTTTAAGCCCTTTGGTGGAAGGTGTTCCAACACAGGACTAGTTTGGTAGAACACTAAATACTCCATAGAGGAATTCATGAAAAGCAAAGCTTTGGCAGTCTCCAGTGACTCAGTAAAGGCAATCTGTCATTACTTGACAATCGCATGGAAGAGTATGTGCTTTTTTGGCATCATAAACATAGATTAACTTCTTATTAAAGATGCAATAAAATGTATGGTGACAGTGTAATACAGACACGTGTTACTGTGTTTAAATGTGACCTATAAGCTGTAGCTTTAAAAAAAGGGATTATAACACATTGAGCAGGCAATAATTGGTCCTCTAAATAGGTCATGTGACTTGAGTACAACCTGGGTCCTGAAAACCTCACAGGGAGCGACAGGTAAGTGATCACATGGTGGGTAGGACGGTTGTGTCAGAGGAACATGGTAGTGCAGAGTCTCAATCAAGGTTCTCTTGTAGGTTAATTAATATATAGTTTAATCTCATGAAGGAGAACTCTCATGTCTCATTATCCATAAATTTAAATCTACAGTGGACGTCGCCTGAGAATTGTAGAGTGCATTGACGAGAGAAAAAAATGATTTTCAAACTTGAATCCTTTTGTGTAACAAGCAGTCACCATGTTGGCTCAAGGTATGTTGATAACGTGAAGCTAGCTGACCTGATTATTTAAAAATGAGTGCAACATAATTACAAAACAATAGCTCCTGTAACTATAACCAGCATTCAGCAAAAACATTTAGGGGGAAAAATTTGGTTGCTTTGCGCCTCCCGTTAGCGCCGCCAACGCCTCCCACGAAATTCAGCTGGAGGTTAGCGACGGCAGTAACTGTTAGCGCCCTGCGGTGCTGCACCGTCATCGCTGTGCGCAGCGCCCCGCTCACGATCTTCGGTAGCGCCGCCTAACTTACCGCCGGATGCTGTGTCCGCCGGGGTCAGGGAGGCCTACCTGCGGCCGGGGCAGCGATAATTAAAGGTGAGGTGCCGGGCGGCCATTTTTGTTGCTGGCCGCCTGCCAGCACCTGCCCCCGTTGCCGTCCCCGGCCTCCTCTGCAGGCCCCCCCCCGCGGAGTGCCGGCTGCGCTCCATGAGCCTGGCACTTCTCTTGAGTGCCGGTCTCTTTTGCCGACACTCCGATCCCTGGTGGCCCAGCTGGGCCCCGGGTCGCGCTGCGCAAGGCCCCTCCCCTTTAAGAAGGGGAGGAAGGCCTGCAGTACCGCAGCGCGATATTCCCTCGCAGCGCCCCAAGAGGGAGGGGGGGCGCTTCCAGTAGCGCCCCACTTCCCTCTTGGGGAGCTACCATTCAATTGTGGCTGCGAGGGCGCTAAATTTTTCGGGGTGCCAAAAGTAGCACCCCGGCGAAGTTAGCACCCCAAAGGGGGCGTGACTCAATTTTTCCCCGTTAGGGTCTTATTGGGCTCCCTGCTAAGTGTTTCTAATTTTCAAAGGCAAGTGGTTGTTTCTGGCTCATTTGAGAGATTTAACCCACTTCACTCCAGGCTGCAGGAGACTTTGAGATTCCTTTTCTTGTTTTTGGAAACATATAGTAGCAGATATGTTGGTAGCTGCCAAATTCTGGCACTCTAAAGCTGTTGGTGCTGTCTTATAGTTCGTGTCACAGGGTCATGGTTTTATATTGTGCTGTTGCCATGTTACTATTGGCTGGGGTCCCGCACTGATTTAAGACTCTGTGAGTTACAAGACTCCATGACAATTACTTTAGATGAAGAATACTCTCCGTTCTGTGGCAAATCGTGTTTAAGCTTGAAACTACAGCTTCAGTAGATAGATACAGTAATGGTTGGTTCTGCTCTGAGACTACTTTATGTTTACAACACTGAAATACTTAGAGAAATATTCTTTCAGTCCTATCCCATTATGAGATACTTGTTATATGTTAAGAGCAATATAGTTAGTGGGCAAGCAGTTAAAAATTACATCTTGATAATGAAATATGTCTGAAGGAGAGTGATAGAATATTTTCTATTGCCGCAAACCATTGGAAGGAGAGGGGTGTGTGTGTGTGTATATTGGGGGTGAGGGGTAATTTACTGATTCTTTATGATGCAGTTCAGGGATGCTGTAGTCTGCAGAATTGGCCTCACTTCAGTGAGTCCATAGGCCAGTACTGAAGTAGTCCTGTAATTATAACTGAGGTGTGACATCTAAAACGTTTAACACTTTCCTCACTATCTGCCATGTATTACTTTTTTCACATTTTCTTTGCATATTCAGTTTCTCCAGGTTCCCGGTAGCACTCCATAAGTTACTTGAGGTTAGAAGGTGGTGTTGATGTTGCTGTTACCCATTAATGGGCCAAGCAGACATAGTTACCAGAGAAATGATTTGCATTTTTATAGTCGTATGAGGTAAAGGGGAAACTTCACTATTTTACATCCATAGAATCATAGAATGATACAGCGCAAAAGGAGGCCATTTGGCCCATCGTGCCTGTGCTGGCTCTTTGGTAGAGCTATCTAATTAGTCCCACTCCCCTGCTCTTTCCCCATAGCCCTGCAATTTTTTCCCTTGAAGTATTTATCCAATTCCCTTTTGAAAGGTACTATTGAATCTGCTTCCACCACCCTTTCATTCCAGAACACAATAACTCGCTGTGTAAAAAAAAAAATGTATCCTCATGTCACCTCTGGTTCTTTTGCCAATTACCTTAACTCTGTGTCCTTTAGTTACTGACCCTTCTGCTACTGGAAGCAATTTCTCCTTATTTACTCCATCAAAACCATTCATGATTTTGAACACCTCTGTCAAATCTCATCTTAACCTTCTCTCAACCCCAGCTTCTCCAGTCTCTCCACATAACTGAAGTCCTGGTACCATTCTAGTGAATCTCTTCTGCACCCTCTCTAAGGCCTTTTTTTAATTCGTTTATGGGATGTGGGCTTCGCTGGCAAGGCCAGCATTTATTACCGATCCCTAATTGCCCTTGAGAAAGTGTGTTGCGCCGCCTTCTTGAACTGCTGCAGTCCGTGTGGTGAAGGTACTCCCACAGTGCTGTTAGGTAAACATAGAAACTAGGAGCAGGAGTAGGCCATTCGGCCCGTCGAGCCTGCTCCACCATTCAATACGATCATGGCTGATCATCCAAATCCAGTACCCTGTCCCTGCCCCCTCACACAGAATCCCCATCGAGCCTGCACCGACACATATCCCACCCTATCCCCGTAACCCCATGTATTTAATTCCCCCTAACATATCCCATCCTATCCCTGTAACCCCACATATTTAATCCCCCCCTAACACTAAGGGTCAATTTATCATAGCCAAATCACCTAACCCGCACATTTTTGGACTGTGGGAGGAAACCGGAGCACCCGGAGGAAACCCACGCAGACACGGGGAGAATGTGCAAACTCCACACAGACAGTCACCCGAGGCCAGATTCGAACCCGGGTCTCTGGCGCTGTGAGGCACCAGTGCTAACCACTATGCCACCGTGTTGGGAGTTCCAAGATTTTGACCCAGCGACGATGAAGGATCGGCGATATACTTCTAAGTCAGGATGGTGTGTGACTTGGAGGGGAACTTGGAGGTGGTGATGTTCCCATGCGCCTGCTGCCCTTGTCCTTCTAGGTGGAAGAGTTCGCGTGTTTGGGAGGTGCTGCCGAAGAAGCCTTGGCGAGTTGCTGCAGTGCATCTTGTAGATGGTACACACTGCAGCCACGGTACGCCGGTGGTGGAGGGAGTGAATGTTTAAGGTGGTGGATGGGGTGACAATCAAGCGGGCTGCTTTGTCCTGGATGGTGTCGAGCTTCTTGAGTGTTGTTGGAGCTGCACTCATCCAGGCAAGTGGAGAGTATTCCATCACACTCCTTACTTGTGCCTTGCAGATGGTGGAAAGGCTTTGGGGAGTCAGGAGGTGAGACACTCGCTGCAGCCTCTGACCTGCTCTTGTTGCCACATTATTTATGTGGCTGGTCCAGTTAAGTTTCTGGTCAATAGTGATTCCCCAGGATGTTGATGGTGGGGGACTCGGCGATGGTAATGCCATTGAATGTCAAGGGGCGGTGGTTAGACTCTTGCTTGTTGGAGATAGTCATTGCCTGGCACTTCTGTGGCGCGAATGTTACCTGCCACTTATCAGCCCAAGCCTGAACGTCGTCCAGGTCTTGTTGCATGCGGGCATGGACTGCTTCATTATCTGAGGAGTTGTGAATGTCACTGAACACTGTGCAGTCATCAATGAACATCCCCATTTCTGACCTTATGTTGGAGGGAAGGTCATTGATGAAGCAGCTAAAGATGGTTGGACCCAGGACACTGCCCTGAGGAACTCCTGCAGCGATGTCCTGGGGCTGTGATGATTGACCTTCAATCACCACAACAGTCTTCCTTTGTGCTAGGTATGACTCCAGCCAGTGGAGAGTTTTCCCCCCGATTCCCATTGACTTCAGTTTTACTAGGGCTCCTTGATGCCACACTCGGTCAAATGCTGCCTTGATGTCAAGGGCAGTCACTCTCACTTCTCCTCTGGAATTCAGCTCCTTTGTCCATGTTTGGACCAAGGCTGTAATGAGGTCGGCAGCCGAGTGGTCTTGGCGGAACCCAAACTGAGCATCAGTGAGCAGGTTATTGGTGAGTAAGTGCCGCTTGATAGCACTGTCGATGACACCTTCCATCACTTTGCTGATGATTGAGAGTAGACTGATGGGGTGGTAATTGGCTGGATTGGATTTGTCCTGCTTTTTGTGGACAGGACATACCTGGGCAGTTTTCCACATTGTCAGATAGATGCCAGTTTTGCAGGTGTACTGGAACAGCTTGGCTAGAGGTGCGGCTAGTTCTAGAGCACAAGTCTTCAGCACGACAGCCGGGATGTTTTCAGGGCCCATAGCCTTTGCTGTATCCAGTGCGCTCAGCCATTTTTTGACATCACGTGGAGTGAATCGAATTGGCTGAAGACTGGCTTCTGTGATGGTGGGGATCTCAGGAGTAGGCCAATATGGATCATCCACACGGCACTTCTGGCTGAAGATGGTTGCAAACGCTTCAGCCTTGTCTTTTGCACTCACGTGCTGGGCTCCACCATCATTGAGGATGGTGATATTGATGGAGCCTCTTCCTCCCATTAGTTGTTTAATGGTCCACCACCATTCATGACTGGATGTGGCAGGACTGCAGAGCTTTGATCTGATCCGTTGATTGTGGGATTGCTTAGCCCTGTCTATAGCATGCTGCTTCTGCTTTTTAGCTTGCATGTAGTTCTGTGTTGCAGCTACCCCAGGTTGGCACCTCATTTTTAGGCCTTGACATCCTTCCTAAAGTGTGGTGCCCAGAATTGAACACAATACTCCAGCTGAGGCCTAACCAGTGTTTTATTAAGGTTCACCATAACTTCCTTGCTTTTGTACTCTTCCTCTATTAATGAAGCCACAAATCCTGTATGCTTTTTTAACAGCCTTCTCAACTTGTCCTGCCACCTTCAAAGATTTGTGTACATGCACCATCTTTAAAATTGTACCATTTAGTTTATATTGCTTCTCCTTGTTCTTTCTACCAAAATGTATCACTTCACACTTCTGTGTTAAATTTCAACTGCCATGTGTCTGCCCATTTCACCAGTCTGTCTATGTCCTCCTGAAGTCTGTTACTATCCACCTTGTTGTTTACTACATTTTCGAGTTTCGTGTCATCTGCAAACTTTGAAATTATACCCAAGTCCAGTTCATTAATTTATATGAAAAAGAGCAGTGGTCTTAATACCAACCCCTGGGGAACACCACTGTATACTTCCCTCCAGTCTGAAAAACAACTGTTCACCACTACTCTATGCTTTCTGTCCCTTAGCCAATTTTGTATCCACATTGCCACTGTTCCTTTAATCTCAATTTTGTTAACAGGTCTATTAGTTGGTGGAATCACAAGATAAAAATAGGAAGGCCACTTGGTCCATCTTAGCGGATCTATATTCAAAATCCTAATTTCCCCCTCTCTATCACACCGTCAAATTCTCTCTTGTTGCCTCCATTACATTCCCCAAAAGTTCATTCCAAATGTTGATACTTCTTCACGTGAAAAAAGGACTTCCTGACCTCCGTTCTAAATTTGCCTTTTGCCGACTTGAATCAATGCTTCCTTGGCGTGCCTCTCGATGTCGTATCTCTGTACCTTTTTCTCAAAACTAAAGAGAACAATGTTTCCCAGTCTTTTCTCACCAGTCAATCCTCTGATATGATGGATCTGTCTTGTTGCTGTTCCTTATACTGTTGTAGAACCTTGAGTCTCAGTGCCCAAATCTTGACACAGTACCAAAGTATGATAGGACCAGAGCCCGTACCAGTTCAGCATGGCATCCCGACTTGTACTCTCCTGGTTTAACAAGATAACTAAGCATTTTATTTACTCTGCTGATTGCTGCTGCACAATGATTTGACATAATCATAGAATCATAAAAATTACTGCCCAAACTGAGGTCATTCGGCCCAGTGTGCCTATATGGGTGCTAACTCTTCAACAGGAGGACTACTCCAATCCTATTTCCCTGCCCTTTCCTTCTATTCCTCTATATATTCCTTTTTAAATACTTAACTAATTACTTTTCAAATAATGTTATAGGGGTGAATTTTAACCCCCAAAAACAGGTGAGTTGAGGTCGGGTCAGATGTTAAAATTTTAAAATCTCAAACCCGCCCACTTCTGGGTTTAACGGAGGCGGGACAAGGAGTGGGCAGCCAACCCGCTCGCAGGAGGTGGGTTTGCAATTTAAATATTTTAATGCAGCTTTGCAGGTTTAACAGTGGCCGGCCGGGTTTCTAGGGCCTCGGGAGATCTGACAGCTAAAGGGAGCTGAGGACAGCTTTGGGGAGAAGGTAATCGCCTTTGCAGCACTGCTTGTGGGCCAGGAGTGCTTTCCCAGGCCCCCCAAGGTCCCCTCCCATCAGACCCCCTTCTCCCCCCCCCCGCGCCCCCCCCCATACAAAGACTCCAGGGATCGGGTAACAGAACCCCCCCACCACGCTCCCAGTAGCAGCTGCAGGCTCCCTACCTGCTCCTGCGGCCTGCTCCAGAGTGCTCCCCGCCTGACTGGAAACCAAGCCTGTCAATCAGGCTGACTTGCAGGCGGGGAACCTGTCAAGGAGAAAATTCCCATACTGTGAAGTTAAAACTGTACAACATGTGGGAAAACCCGGACCCCATCCGAAATTCTGCTCCCCCCCCCCTCCCCCCCCCCCACCTATGCGACCCATCCCTATCATTATCGAGGCCACGGTGCCTGGATAAGTAGCAACTTGTGGTGAAGGATTGCATGTTCTTATTTTTGGTGCCAAGTGTACTAGCATTGTTAGATCTCATTCAGTTTCACACTTAACTAGTTGAACATCATTCATAGAGTATGCACATGGCTATTTTATTTTCCTCCAATGTACAGAACCTAACTCTCAGCTGTAGTGAATTTTATCAGCCATATTTATGTGCTTACAAATTTTATCAAGCTTGTTTTGTAGGTCCTTGCTTGCACCATAATAGTTGAGGATTGTGTGAAAATGTAACCAATTTACATTGAGTTTCCAAATCCAAATCATGAATATAAATCAGAAACCGTAGACGCTACAGGACTGGTGCATTTCACTCAGTACCCCCTCCTCTTTCCACCCCCCCCCACCAACCCTCTTACCCCCACACCCCCCACCCTCTTACCCCCACACCAGTCTAATAATAACCCACTGTTTCCTTTTCCTTTCATCAATTTCTTTACCTTGAATTCCCACTGCTTTAAGCTTATGTAGCAGCCTTTCATGTGGAACCTTGCTGAAGGCTTTCTGGCTTTTTTGGTGCACCTCATCATAAGGCTGAACCCAACATAGTCGACTTGGAATGTCTCTTCCTCAGAAAAGTTAGAGGTTGATTGGACAAGGTCTTCATCTGCTGAAGTTATGCTGGTGCTATTTACTAGGCCAGCATCAGACAGACTTCTGATAATCAACTTTATTATTTTAGTAATTGATGCGAGACCAATTGGTTGGTAGTTGCCTGTGTCTGCTTTGTCACCTTTTGAATATGGGGAGCATAATCACTTAGTTCCAGTTCTATGGGACCTACCCTGCAAATGACCATCAGCATTTCACAAATCTTGTCCTGTGTTTCTTTCGGCACCCTAGGAGAAATATGGTTCATCCCTGTTTGTTGTGAGCCATTTGTGCCTGTCTAGGACACCCATCTCATTGAACTCAATGAGCCTGCCTGTGTTATCTCTGCTAATGGAGGGCATGTTACTAATGTCTTTTCTACCAAATACTTCAAGAAGGTAAAAACAGAAAATGCTGGAGACACTCTGTGAAGAGAGAAACAGAGTTAACGTTTCAGGTTGATGACCCTTCGTCAGAACTGGAAAAAAGCAGGAAATGGAACAGATTTTTAAGCAAGCTGGGAAATGGGGGGAGGGGATGAAAGAACCTTGAATATCTCTTAATGTCTCTCAATGTCTCTTAATCTCTCCTGCTTTCTACCCTATCACAGACCTTCCCTTTTGTTCTTTCATCCCCTCCCCCATTTCCCAGCCACTACACTTGCTTAAAAATCTGTTCCATTTCCTGCTTTTTTCCAGTTCTGACGAAGGGTCATCGACCTGAAACGTTAACTCTGTTTCTCTTTTCACAGATGCTGCCTGACCTGCTGAGTATCTCCAGCATTTTCTGTTTTTATTTCAGATTTCCAGCATCTGCAGTATTTTCTTTTTGTACTTCAAGAAGGTATTCATTGAGCATATTATGTATTTATGTGCAAGTTCAGTTTTAGCCCTGTGAGCATCCTTTTCAAATTCTCACTTAATCTGACCGTCCTCTTACTGTTACAGTGCTGAAAGAATTACTTGCTGCTATGTTTATTTCTTTTTGCCTCTCTACTATTTTAGCACATTTCTGCAGATTTCTATATTCAGTTTGGCGGTCTCTCAGCAGATTTTGTAGAGTTAACTTTCCTTATTTCACTTGCTGATCCATTTAAGGTCATTGCATGTTTACTGATCCCTGATACATAATTATCCTGTAGTATGTCCTCAAAATATTCCATTCATTCTCCTCTCCAGAGAGGTGTTATTAAAGAATAACCCTTCCCACCCACCCCAAGTCAATCTGTTTGAAACTCTTTCCTCATACCATTGAAGTTGGCCTTCTAAAAGTTGTATACCTGGCTATTGGTCTTCAGTAATGTTGAATCCCAGATCGAGTCAAACTGAACATTGTGGTTGCAATCCCTGAGGAGGCCGGATCTCCCATTCCCAGCATGTTCTTAGTCATCGTTACCGAGTTAAGAGTTGAGTTGCCTCTCATGGCTTCCCTGACGCACTTTGTATATGTTTGGTGAAAATTCCCTATTGATATAACCTTCCTTTTCCTACATAGTGTAAACTATCTTCTTTCTTATGCCGACCTGGCGGTCTGTAAGACATCCTTAGTGCTAGTTATGTTCCTTTTTGCACTAAAAATAAACTTGCTGGTAGTGACGTAGCTTTTCGTGTTTGGGCTTTTATCTTATGAGGAAGAAAATGCATCCTTGCCTAAAGAAAGAACTTGCACTTGCATAACTCCTTATCACCTCCTCTGGATGTCCCGATATATGTGGAATTGGAGGGATGTTTGAGGCAAAAAGTCAAACTTTGACACCTCCTTTAACCTCTAAGCCTATGAGATAGCATCTTTTTAACATTTCACTCTTAGATTTAAAAATCTAACGGATGATTCGGCACTGTCAGCTGGGCGTGGAATTTTTGGGGAGCGTGCATTGGGAATTTTTGGGGAGCGCGCGTTGGGAATTGGCGGGGAATGCGCGTTGGGAATTGGCGGGGAGTGCGCGTTGGGAATTGGCGGGGAATGTGCGTTGGGAATTGGCGGGGAGCGCGCGTTGGGAATTGGCGGGGAATGCGCGTTGGGAATTGGCGGGGAGCACGCGTTGGGAATTTTTGGGGAGCGCGCGTTGGGAATTGGCGGGGAATGCGCATTGGGAATTGGCGGGGAATGCACGTTGGGAATTGGCGGGGAGCGCGCGTTGGGAATTGGCGGGGAATGCGCGTTGGGAATTTTTGGGGAGTGCGCGTTGGGAATTGGCGGGGAATGCGCATTGGGAATTGGCGGGGAATGCGCGTTGGGAATTGGCAGGGAGCGCGCGTTGGGAATTGGCGGGGAATGCGCATTGGGAATTGGCGGGGAGCGCGCGTTGGGAATTGGCGGGGAGCGCGCGTTGGGAATTGGCGGGGAGCGCGCGTTGGGAATTGGCGGGGAACGCGCGTTGGGAATTGGCGGGGAGCGCGCGTTGGGAATTGGCGGGGAGCGCGCGTTGGGAATTGGCGGGGAGCGCGCGTTGGGAATTGGCGGGGAATGCGCGTTGGGAATTGGTGGGGAATGCGCGTTGGGAATTGGCGGGGAGCGCGCGTTGGGAATTGGCGGGGAACGCGCGTTGGGAATTGGCGGGGAATGCGCGTTGGGAATTGGCGGGGAGCGCGCGTTGGGAATTGGCGGGGAGCGCGCGTTGGGAATTGGCGGGGAGCGCGCGTTGGGAATTGGCGGGGAATGCGCGTTGGGAATTGGTGGGGAATGCGCGTTGGAAATTGGCGGGGAGCGCGCGTTGGGAATTGGCGGGGAACGCGTGTTGGGAATTGGCGGGGAGCGCGCGTTGGGAATTGGCGGGGAACGCGCGTTGGGAATTGGCGGGGAGTGCGCGTTGGGAATTGGCGGGGAGTGCGCGTTGGGAATTGGCGGGGAGCGCGCGTTGGGAATTGGCGGGGAGCGCGCGTTGGGAATTGGCGGGGAGCGCGCGTTGGGAATTGGCGGGCAGTGCGCGTTGGGAATTGGCGGGGAGCGCGCGTTGGGAATTGGCGGGCAGCGCGCGTTGGGAATTGGCGGGGAGCGCGCGTTGGGAATTGGCGGGGAGCGCGCGTTGGGAATTGGCGGGGAGCGCGCGTTGGGAATTGGCGGGGAGCGCGCGTTGGGAATTGGCGGGGAATGCGCGTTGGGAATTGGCGGGGAGCGCGCGTTGGGAATTGGCGGGGAGCGCGCGTTGGGAATTGGCGGGGAGCGCGCGTTGGGAATTGGCGGGAAGCGCGCGTTGGGAATTGGCGGGGAATGCGCGTTGGGAATTGGCGGGGAGCGCGCATTGGGAATTGGCGGGGAACGCGTGTTGGGAATTGGCGGGGAGCGCGCATTGGGTATTGGCGGGGAATGCGCGTTGGGAATTGGCGGGGAGCGTGCGTTGGGAATTGGCGGGGAGCGCGCGTTGGGAATTGGCGGGGAGCGCGCGTTGGGAATTGGCGGGGAACGCGCGTTGGGAATTGGCGGGGAATGCGCGTTGGGAATTGGCGGGGAATGCGCATTGGGAATTGGCGGGGAATGCGCGTTGGGAATTGGCGGGGAATGCGCGTTGGGAATTGGCGGGGAACGCGTGTTGGGAATTGGCGGGGAACGCATGTTGGGAATTGGCGGGGAGCGCGCGTTGGGAATTGGCGGGAAACGCACGTTGGGAATTGGCGGGGAGCGCGCGTTGGGAATTGGTGGATGCCCAGCCTGTTTTTCCATCCATTAAAATTAGGGGGTGGAAAATGGACTTGGGGGTAAGCACCTCTCTCTGTGGCAGTGCCAGAATATAGAATTGCCCCTACAGAGAATTGAATAGCTTATGCAGTGGTGACAGCTTAAGATGATTGGGAAATGGACAAATACCCCCAGTATATATATACCTCAGTTAAAGAATGACATAACCTGTTTACTTGTGTGATGAAATGGCTATCCAGTGATGATGGAAAAGACATCGCAGATCAGACAGTGTATTGTCCTCTGATTTTGGTTTTTATCTTGATGTTTCCTAAATTAGTTTCTGGATCTTTCACCTTGTAACCCAAAGTGTTATTTCCCAAGGGACTCGTTACCTTCCACTACACATGACTGATGACCTGAACTGATAAACCTGTCATCCTGTAAGACCATTCCAACTCGGTGTATTGGTTGAGCCACAGAGTCACTTGAACTGTGGGAATTTTAAAAATGGAATTGCTTACATTTTTTTATTAATTTGTAACCAATGATGCACTTTTAATTGAGAAGGAATTTATTTGGTGTCTAGGTAGCTGATAAAACAGAAAATGTTTCATTAAAAATGTACCTAGCAACCAAGGAATATAACAGTGAGAAGTGAGAAGGTTCATGAATCATACTCTGGTGTTTGTCTTTGATAACAGGAGTTTGTCGACTTTTATCTTTATAAATCGGATTCCAGCTTTCGTTAGTTGTTCCTGTAAGATGCACATAAGCAATTTTGTAAACCTGTTCGACCCATCATTAAAATTTTTAAAAAGTGTATGCACACTTGACTAGGATTTGATTGATCGGGCAATACAACAGCTCTGCTCTGTAACCACACAGCTATTGTTTTCAGTAAGAACAAGCTCTTCAAAAGTGGGAAAATGGATTTTGAACGAAGCTGTAGAAATCAAACTAATCCAGATGGGAGTCCCATGCTCAGTCATGTCTTTGTTTTAGCAAATAGTCTAGTGTTAACAGTCAAGGTGATAATTGTGCAGAATGATGAGCCATTTAAGCAGCTCATTGCACCGTTAAAGCTATTAATTAGTTTTGAAAAATGTGTTCTAGAATCATTTCTTTCCTCCAAGTATATTTGCCTAATTTGTTGCTTCAGAAAACTGTTATTAATGGGTAAATAATCTTCTTGCTGTACCATTATTGGAATTAATCTTGTTTACAATGGCATTAAGAATGGTTGCAATTTTTAAAAAAAAGTACGTGCAGCAATCATAGTTGGTCA
The DNA here is from genome assembly GCA_030390025.1 of Squalus acanthias. Lineage (NCBI taxonomy): Eukaryota > Metazoa > Chordata > Chondrichthyes > Squaliformes > Squalidae > Squalus > Squalus acanthias. The sequence goes on from CM059430.1 coordinate 91,853,897, forward strand.
GCTCCATCCATCTGTTTAAATTTCCACAGATTATTAGCTCTAACTCTTGGTTTTTAAAGGTGTTAACTCTCTAAAATTAATGGTTACAGAGAATTAAGAATACACAACAACAACTTACTAGAGTCTGAGAGCTTCACAGGAGGAGAGGTGGATCCTGACATGGAAAGGAGGAACACCAAAGGGGCAAGAAAAGACCAATGGCTTGGGTGAATATATCAATATTTTTATGAGGTAGGAAGGTCAAGTGGTTTTGGGAGAGAATTCCAGAGAAGAGCAGCTAAAAGAATCCTCTCCAATGGTGGAGAGCAGAGAATGGGCAATGATCTTGAGTTTGAGGACCGAAGGGTGAGGATAGGGAGATAAATCTGGGAAGGACTGCTCGGATGGGCAGTAGAAAGGCCATGGAAATAAGAACAAGGACACTGAAAGTGATGCGTTAGGGTGCAGGAAACCAGTGTTTTTTTTTGGCAAAGCTGGTGTGATGGGTGTATGAGACCAGCCTGGAATGCATGGTCTAGGGCCTACTTGGAAGGCATGATCCAGGACCCCTCTGGGGGGCTGAAGTCTGAGTACCTGCTTTGGAGGTCATAGTCTGGAGATGGCTGGGCTTGAAACACCTATCTGGAGGTTGGAAACTGGACCCACTTGTACCATGTAAAGAGGTCTTCACCAGTGGCAGTCTGAGCTGGCCACTGGTAGATGTACAAGAACAGTCCAGTGATGACTCCGTTTTTTTCCCATGATAGTATTTTGGAGATTAAAACTGAGTGGAGAAGGAAGATTCAAACTTGCATCCCACTGCGCTGTGTGCTCTAATGCACTTATCAACCTTGTAATTTAAAAATAAAATAAGCAATATGGTGATGAAGTTCACGAGCAAAATTGGGGTCAACTTCAGATCTGCTTAATTCCTCTCAAGAGCAGTATGACATTCATTTTGGTTTGGGTGGAGATCAGTTAAACCTGGTGTAAAATGCAGCAGTAGCATTAATCAGTGGGACTTCTAATGTTTGACTCATAATTTTACAACAAACTCTCTCAGCAGCAAAATATACTGAAGCCACAATGTCTGCAGCTCTTAAGGTTAAAGTCCACCATCTTACACTCCCAGTGGGGAGCTATGCTCACAGGGAGTGTGGCTCAGAGAATTGAGCTATAACGTTGCAGCCCAGACTCCAACTTGTGCTCCTTCCGAGCATCATCTCCATTGTCCATGTGGGTGAAATGTGTGGATCACCAGCAGCTGGGCAGAGCTACCACTGGGGAAGGAAAGCCCAGGACAATAGATCAAAATGTCCTCCAGTCATCATTGTTCAGCAGGACTGAAGATATGAATAACTCTGCATTCATGGAGTTTCTCCGTACACTGAGTATTCTGTGATTTCAGTCATTCTGAGCATTGGCCTATTTGCAACTTGTTTTGATCCAGTCTCTCAGATTTGAAATTGTGAATTAAAGCATCTTGAGGAGATCACCCTTCAACAATATCAAAGACGAGAATAATTCTGGAGTCGTATGTATTTCTTATTTCCACTGGTGCTCCTCCTGTAAGTGATGTATTTATACACAATATATAACCGTCAGTCAGTGTGAAGGAGCATTGTGTTCTCACTGAGTGTGAGATTCCATTGTGGTATGACTCTTTGCCGAGTGCACAAGTTGACAACACAATAACTCTTTACACTGACTGACAATAGTTTATCTTTCTTCATCTCCCAGTAAGCCCCGAAAAGATTTTTTTTTAAATGTTTGCAGTGATGCCAAGCTCAGGCTCATTTGTCATTTAGAGGATACCCAATACTGTGTGTTCTGGTGGAGGAGGGCAATCCATTTTGAACTGAACAAAAACATAAATCTTTTAGGTCTAGTATCAACAGAATATAACTGCTCACAGTAAGTCACTAGACTAATACCTGGAATGGGCGGGTTGTCTTATGAGGAAAGGTTGGACAGGCTAGGCTTGTATCCACTGGAGTTTAGAAGAGAAAGAGGTGACTTGATTGGAACATATAAGATTCTGCGGGGTCTGGACAGGGTGGATGTGGAGAGGATGTTTCCTCTTGTGGGAGAATCTAGAACTAGAGGTCACTGTGTTTAAAAATAAGGGGTCACCCATTTAAGACAGAGATGAGGAGAAATGTTTTCTCGGAGGGTCGTGAGTCTTTGCAACTCTCTTCCTCAGAGGTCGGTGGAAGCAGAGTCTTTGAATATTTTTAAGTCAGAGGTAGATAGATTCTTGATAAGGAAGGGGGTGAAAGGTTATCGGAGTAGCCGGGAATGTGGAGTAATCAGATCAGCCATGATCTTATTGAATGGCGGAGCAGGCTCGAGGGACCGAGTGGCCTACTCCTGCTCCTAATTCGTATGTTCGTATATCAAAGGATGAGCTGTTTTATAAGCTTCCTGCACCTGAGGAAGGAGCAAATCAATAGCTCCGAAAGCTTGTGATTGCAAATAAAACTGTTGGACTATAACCTGGTGTTGTGCGACCTCTCAATTCTGTTTTATAAGGACAGGAACATTCTGCTATTTAACAATGTATTGTTCTACTGCTGAATTATAGGCTTGTGTTCCTTTAAGGATACTGGGGGGAATTTGACTCTTTTTCTCCCCCCCCCCAAAATGGATGCGAGGTTGGTAGAGCAGCCTTGTGCATGACACAGGTGGGCGTGCCACTCGCTCGTTTACAAGCCCGCCTTAAAATTGCATCAGTGGGGCAGCCAAGGTACCTCACCTCCCTGATTTTCTACTGCTGACCACCTGCTTTCCAAGCAAGAAATGGGCGAGTGGCAGTTGAAAATCTACAACAAAACAACTTGCATTTATATAGCCCCTTTAACGTAGCAACACGTCCCAAGGAATTTCACTGGGGCGTTATCAGACAAAAATTGACCGAGCCAAAGAAGGACACATTAGGACGGGTGACTAAATGCTTAGTTAAAGATGTAGGTGCGATTTGAACACAAGGATGAGAATTTTAAAATTGAGGCATTGGTGGACCGGGAGCCAATGTAGCTCAGCGAGCACGGGGGTGATGGGTGAACGGAAGTTGGTGCGAGTTAGGAAAAGGGCAGCAGAGTTTTGAGCAGCTTAAGTTTATGGAAGGTGGAAGATAGGAGGCCAGTCTGGAGCCAACAGCCCTATTAAAGTCGAACTGGTGCTAAGTAAATACTGGGTGAGTTGGCAAATGCCACGTTCTTCGTGGAGCAGCTATACTAGAAGGGAATGTCGGTAGGAGAGTGGGGTTGCAGGTTTACCCTTGAAACAGTGCCGATCTTCTGACTCCAGTACCTTCTGTTCCTGGAGAGTCTGTCTGCACATTCAAAATGGTTTCTTCATACGTTTCTCCCCCCCCAGCTGAGGTACAGTAGTTTGCATTAGACAGTATGTGAGGTCTGAAGTGTGAGGGACAGGAAGTACATGCACACGTAAGGTTTTGGTATAATATACCTGCAGATCTCCCATTCTAGACATTGATTAACTACTTCAAAATATTATGGTTTAAAACTACTTTGTGTTTATTTTAAGTCAAAGGTTAATATATAAAGACAGCACAGCAATACCACACTAAGAAGTCTATTTTTGGAGAATTATTCAGGCCTGCTGCAGAATCCCTGATTAACCCTTTTCATCCTGGTCTCTGACATTCACCCAGAAATATTATCCAACACCAGGGATACTGGTTTATCAGCATTGGGGATGATGCTGGGACTTGGGAGCACTGGGGAGGGGGTCCAAGGTCTGGCAGTGCTGGGATGGGTCTCAGAGTCACAGAATGGTTACAGCACAGAAGGAGGCCGTTCGGCCCATTGAGCATATGCCGACTCTCTGCAAGAGCACTGCAGCTAGTCCCACTCCCCCGCTCTTTCCCCGTAGCCCTGCAAATGTTGTTCCAACAAGTACTTATCCAATTCCCTTTTGAAAGCTACAATTGAATCTGCCTCCACCACCCGTTCAGGCAGTGCATTCCAGATCCTAACCACTTGCTGCGTAAAAAGTTTTTCGTCATGTCGCCTTTGGTTCTTCTGCCAATCACCTTAAATCTGTATCCTTTGGTTCTCGACCCTTCCGCCAATGGGAACAGTTTCTCTCCATCAAGAAATCAAATAGGGAATTCAGAAGAAACTTCTTTTCCCAGAGAGTGGTGAGAATGTGGAACTCGCTGCCACAGGGAGTGGTTGAGGCAAATAGTATAGATGCATTTAAGGGGAGGCTAGATAAGCACATGAAGGAGAAGGGAATAGAGGGCCATGCTGATAGGGTTAGATGAGGAAAACCTTGAGGAGGCTCGAGTGGAGCATAAACGCCAGCATGGACTGTTTGGGCCAAATGGCTTGTTTCTGTGCCGTATATCCTATGTAATCCTACGTAATCTGTCTAGACAACAACAACAACAACTTGTATTTATATAGCACCTTTAACATAGTAAAATGTCCCAAGGCGCTTCACAGGAGTATTTTAAGACAAACAAATTTGACACCGAGCCACATAAGGATAAATTAGGGCAGGTGACCAAAAGCTTGGTCAAAGAGGTAGGTTTTAAGGAGCGTCTTAAAGGAGGAAAGAGAGCTAGCGAGGCAGTGAGGTTTAGGCAGGGAATTCCAGTGCTTAGGGCCTAGGCAACAGAACCCTCATGATTTTGAACACCTCTATCAAATCTCCTCTCAACCTTCTCTGCTCTAAGGAGAACAACCCCAGCATCTCCAGTCTATCCACGTAACTGAAGCCCCTCATCCCTGGAACCATTCTTGTAAATCTTTTCTGCACCCTCTCTAAGGCCTTCACATCCTTGCTAAAGTGCGGTGCCCAGAATTGGACACCATACTCCAGTTGAGGCCGAACCAATGTTTTCTAAAGGTTCATCATAACTTCCTTGCTTTTGTACTCTATGCCTCTAAGCCCAGGATCCCGTATGCTTTTTTAACCGCTTTCTCAACCTGCCCTGCGACCTTCAACGATTTGTGCACATATACCCCCAGGTCTCTCTGTTCATGCACCCCCTTTAGGATTGTACCATTTAGTTTATATGTCCTCTCCTCATTCTTTCTACCAAAATATATCACTTCACACTTTTCTGCGTTAAATTTCATCTGCCACGTGTCCGCCCATTCCACCAGCCTTTCTATGTCCTCTTGAAGTCTATCACTATCCTCCTCACTGTTCACTATACTTCCAAGTTTGTGTCATCTGCAAATTTTGAAATTCTGCCCTGTGCACCCAAGTCTAAGTCATTAATATATATCAAAAAAAGCAGTGGTCCTAGTACTGACCCCTGGGGAACACCACTGTGTACCTTCCTCCAGTCCGATAAACAACCGTTCACCACTACTCTCTGTTTCCTGTCACTTAGCCAATTACGTATCCATGCTGCCACTGTTCCAATATTTCATGGGATTCAATAGGAAAGCCTATTGTGTGGCACTTTATCAAACACCTTTTGGAAGTCCATGTACACCACGTCAACCGCATTGCCCTCATTAATCCTCTCTGTTACCTCATCAAAAAAACTCAATCCTGTTAGTTAAACATGATTTGCCTTGAACAAATCCGTGCTGGCTTTCCTTAATTAATCCACACTTGTCCAAGTGACTGTTAATTTTTGTCCCGGATTGTCATTTCTGAAAGTTTCCCCACTACCGAGGTTAAAGTGACTGGCCTGTAGTTGCTGGGTTTATCCTTACACCCTTTTTTGAACAAGGGTGTAACATTTGCAATTCTCTTGTCCTCTGGCACCACCCCCGTATCCAAGGAGGATTGGAATATTATGGCCAGTACCTTCGCAATTTCCACCTTTACTTCCCTCACATCCTAAGATGCATCCTATCCGGTCCTGGTGACTTATCTACTTTAAGTACAGCCAGCCTTTCTAGTACTTTCTCTTTATCAATTTTTACCCCATCCAGTATCTCAACTACCTCCTATTTCACTATGACTTTGGCAGCATCTTCTTCCTTGGTAAAGACATATGCAAAGTACTTATTTAGTACCTCAGCTATGCCCTCTGCCTCCATGTGTAGGTCTCTATTTTGGTCCCTAATCAGCCCCACCCCTCCTCTTACTACCCGTTTGATATTTATATGTCTATAGAAGACTTTTGGATTCCCTTTTATGTTAGCTGCCAATCTATTCTCATACTCTCTCTTTGCCCCTCTTATTTCCTTTTTCACTTCCCCTCTGAACTTTCTATATTCAGCCTGGTTCTCACTTGTATTCTCAAACTGACATTTGTCATACGCCCCCTTTTTCTGCCTCATCTTACTCTCTATCTCTTTTGTCATCCAGGGAGCTCTGACTTTGGTTGCCCTACCTTTTCGCCCTTGTGGGAATGTACCTCGACTCTACCCAAACCATCTCCTCTTGAAAGGCAGCCCATTGTTCAATTACAGTTTTGCCTGCCAGTCTTTGATTCCAATTTACCTGGGCCAGATCCATTCTCAACCCACTGAAATTGGCCTTCCTCCAATTAAGTATTTTTACTCTAGATTGCTCCTTGTCCTGTTCCATAGCTAATCTAAACCTTATGATACTATGATCACTTTTCCCTAAATGTTCCCCTGCTGATACTTGCTTCACTTGACTCACCTCATTCCCCAGAACCAGATCCAGCAATGCTTCCTTCCTCATTGGGCCGGAAACGTACTCATCAAGAAAGTTCTCCTGAACACACTTCAGAAATTCTTCCCCCTCTCTACCCTTTGCACTATTACTATCCCAGTCTATACGAGGATAGTTAAAGTCCCCCATTATCAATACTCTATAGTTCTTGCACTTCTCTCTAATTTCCCTGCAAATTTGCTCCTCTATATCCTTCCCAGTAGTTGGTGGCCTATAGAATACACCTAGTAGTCTAATGGCACCTCTATTGTTTCTTAACTCTAAGTAAATAGATTCTGTCCTTGACCCCTCCAGGACATCCTGTCTCTCCAGCACTTTAATATTCTTACTTAACCTTATTTACCATACTTTGCACATTCACACACATGCACTGTAAACCTATCTTAGACCTTCTTGTGTTCCCTCTTAGTCTGACCCCACCTAATACCGCACTATTTCTTACTCTAGTGTTATCTGTCTCTCCCAATCCTTTGTGCACCTAGTCTAGTCATATTTTGTGGAGTTCTTCCAGGGGTCCAGCAACACAGGAGAGGGAAGTTCTAGGAACTTGGGGCAGGTCCTAGGAAAAGGTATCAGTGGGAGAAGGATCTTTGGGATGTATGGACACTGGGGAGAAAGGTTTCGGGGTCTGGAAGCATTTGAATTGGCTCTGGGATCAGGGGGCACATGGGATGCAATATTGGAGTTATTAAGCACTGGGAATGGGGAGATCCCGGGATCCAGCAGAACTGAAGAGGTAGTTTTGTAATCGCAGTGACTGGGTCTGGCAGTATTGGGGGACCAGGGTCTAACAGCGCTGTGAGGGTATTTGGGAGAATGAGACTCCGAGGGGAATTTTAGCCCACAAAAACAGGTGTGTTTGGGTCAGGTGGGATGTAAAATTTTTAAAATTCAGAAACCCGAACCCAACCCGCCTCGAACCCACCTACTTCCGGTTTTAACCGAGGTGGGACAGGGGGCGGGCAACCAACCCGCTCCCAGGAGGCGGGTTGCTCATTTAAATATTTTAGTGAGGTTGTGCGCCAGGCCTCTCTTCCAGGGTTAACACCGGACGGCTGGGTTTCCTGGGCCTCGGGAAACCTGGCAGCTAAGTGGAGGTTGCATGAAACAGGTAAGTGCCTTTCCAGCACTGCTTGTGGGCCAGGAGGAGCACCCGTGCTTCCTCCCAGCCCCCCAAGCTAACCTGGAACACCCCCCCACCAAACGATCGGAACCCCCTCCCCCGCAATTACTGACACCCCTGACCCAGATGTAAGAAATCATGGATTGAAAGAAATAATAGTCTGTTACGGGTTCCCTAGATCAGCAGTTCGTCTAAGTTGTGGACACAGAAGGATTCCAGTCATGTCAGAAAAGGATTTGTAGAGAGCTGAATTACGAGGTCAGAACACAAAAACAGGCCTTCGAGTGGGCATAGCTAGGCCTGATAAGGGATGCAGCAAGGAGCTGTAGGATAAACAAGCTGTCTACGAGAGAGCAACAAGACATTTAGAACAGAGATAGGGAGGAAAATGACCTCATGAGGCTGGGAGGGGGCTGTCAGAGGTAGCCTCTCCCTTGTAATTGGACAATGGGATGGGTAAAAATGATTGACACCAGGTATCCACCAGCCCATCGAAATAAGGTATAAAAACAAGCGACCGAGAGAGGAAATCAGGCAGTTAGGGGGCGAAGGCTTCCCCGAGGTGGCTACGGCCTAACACCTTGGTCAAGTTTAGCCTCTGAGGTGGCTGACTGCCTAACACCTCCAACAGCTCGAGGGACAACCCAACGGAAGTGAGCGTTGCCACAGACTGCAGGAATCCACCCAATCTGAGACCACCGTACTGCCTCACCATTCGTCCGGTCATTTCATTCCGTTCCACGGCCGTAGATCGCCCTCATCTGTCATGGGTTGTATGTCTACTCTAATAATTTCAATCGCATGTTGTAATATCTGATTATGCTTAAACTGTAGCTCTCTAATAAAAAGCATTGCAACTCTTAAGACCCTTTGGGTAATCTGTGTGTGGACTGTGATCCAAATCTTACACCCACATCCCTGCCCCCCGATCTGTCTCTGACAACCCGCTATCACCCCCGACTCTACAAGCCATGCTGTACCCCCCCCCCCACCCTCCAGCCCCCAACCGCGATCTCTACCCCAGCAGCACAAACCTACCCGCTCCTGGGCTGCGACCTCTTCTGCAGAGTTCAAACTCCAAAGTGTCCTGGCCAGAATTCCTCCCTCCCACTTGGAAATTCTGCCCCAGTAAAGATCGGGGCACAACTCTCAGTAGCCCCTTTGCAACCATAAGGCCCCAACACTCTACCATGTTCCCACACACCATCCCCCTTCCCAACCTGTCCGCAGCGTTGGGTATCCTCTGCATCACTTTTCCCTCTCATCAGCCAGTTCCTGGTGTTCTGTTTCTGCCTTAAAGCATTTAAGTGTATAAATTTCTTGCTTTTTAAAATGAATGGACAGAAAATTGTAGGTGAGGGATGTGCAGTTTCCTGATATGGAATCTGGCTTGTGTCAAGAGTATTAATAAATATTTCCATAACCAGAAAATGCTCTAAAGTTCATTATTTATGCAATTTCCAATATCCTTATGCCTTAAAAATGATTCAGAAAAGATTTTTTAACAGAATTTCCAACAGCAATATCTTCAGCAGCAATAAGCAGCCATCCATTCTTGATAAACAATCTCTTCTTTTCTAATTGTCAACAATGAGACCATGATCATTAGTGTTTCTGTTCACATGTATTAACAGGTGTTTTTATTATGTGCGGAGTTGATAACAAAAAAATACACAACAGTTTTGTCATTCACTTGGCTGCAGTTAAAGCTTTGGGAATTCAATCTCTAGCTTCTTTCATCCTCTTAACTCATTACTGTAAGGGTTTCTCTGAACCTGTGGGGTTCGTGCGGCTCTGTGCAGCCTGGATGCTAGTGCGGGTTTAGGCCTTGTTGCCTGTTCTGGTCTCCAGCCAGTCTGGGAGCACTAGACACCTGTGAGTGGTTCGACCCACTCGCCCTTACGGTTCTGACACTGGGCTTAGATGCGAGAGCAGTAATGGAGAGAAAACTCAGGTAGACCCGGTTGAATGGTACGAAATGGAAAATCTTTATTGCATATTATTCAAGATTACGAAATACATGTCATAAGCACAGATTAATGACAGTACAATCTTACACGCAGTTATGTAACTAATTTCAGGGAAACGAGGAACGAACGACACATCGTAAATGGGGGCACACATTACAATTATCCTTAAAAACTTAAACCCTCCCCTATCAATACCTGCTCTAAACTAGACTTGTAGGATCGAGACTCATGCTCACCACTCGTGATAACTTGGAGAATTCCGAAAACTCTGATCGGATGTTTTTTCACCGCAGCACCTGATCACCCACGTGTTGGTCAGGGGTCTCTGTACCCCACTTGTTTACTTGTTTCTGCTCCAGCTAGCAGGCTGGACCGTCTGCTGTCATGAAGATCTGTGTTGTCCTCGGAGTTCCGACTCTACTCAAAAAAGAGTCTTCCTGTGCCCTCGCACTGATGCGATAAAATTAGAAGAATAGTCTTCCTGCCAGTTCTGTAGAACTCAAAGATGGTCTTCCTGGGCAAGGAAAAGTGTCTATTCGACCTACAGGCGCGGTCGGACCTTAAGGACCGTGGCGATACGTATGGTATTCTTCTCTTCTCATCTCATCTCATCTCATCTCATCTAATCTCGGGCCTTCAGTTCCAACACCGTTTACCGACTTCTCGGGATGGTGCGCCCGTTTCAAGGCTTCACAGCCCAGTTCCACACAGATCTTCGCGGCAAGCCACGAGGCAGATCCTGGCAGATCGTAAAGTTCAACAGTCTTTCAAGCTGCAAGAGGCAGAGACACGAGGCAAGCGGCAAGGAGTCGACAGGATAAGAGCACAAGAGCAGCCACGAGGATAAGAGCCAGCAGGATAAGAGAAAGATGGACGGTTGGAGCTTACAGTTATAGTGCAAAACTCTTCCTTTTCCCGCCCAACCTTAATGTCTTTTCTTTTGTTAGGGTTTTGGCGCTCAAATTTCTTGTATAGGGTGATCTCCGTTTTAATGGGTTTCGGGGATACTCGTAACTGTCTGAGTACCTGTTAATACTTTTCCCAATGTGTAACCGGTCGGTATTCTCCCTGGAGGGGTTTTGGGGCTTCCGAATGTTTTCTGTAACTACCCGCTAACGGCTCTCTCATCGTAGAGTCGTGGGGATTTTGCATATTAATGTCTTTGGATGGGTTCTTGATCACTTGGTACAATAGCCCTTATTCGCACCTGGGAGACCGATTTCAGTATTTATGTGTATACTGCAAACCCATGATGTCTCGTGTATTATCTTAAATGTGCTGAGTCTTGATCGATCTCGCACAAATGTTTATTGGAACGCCATCTTGTCTGCTTATTGAAAAGTCTAGAATGTTCTGCCACGAGGCGTGGCGGCCATTTTACAGGCTGCTTGTGTCCACTTTGAAAACCTGACAGCATTCTGCTGAAATAAAGCTGTTTGAACAAAACTATGTGTTTTCTCCTTATTTATAAAATCGCGATATATTGCGAATTCTACAGTACTGGATGCAGGGTTGTGCACTTCAACTCCTGTTGAATCAGACTGCATGCTGGGAAATTCTGCTCACTGCGCAGGCTCTGAATGCAGAGATGTGACTGAAAGCTCTCTTAATGGTATGGCTAAAAAATATCCAGTCAAAGCCCCAGCATTTGAAAGAGGTGAAGCCTTGAAGTAAAATCTTTAATGAAGGTATCAAAGAACACAAGACAACTCGATGGGTAAATTTAAAACCATTATTGTGAAATAAGCATTATTTGATTTTTGTTTTGCTTAAAACCTCATTTGGACATCAGACATTTCAGTTACTAAGGAAGAAATGGCAGCCGAAAATTTGTTTAAAGCATTTTGAGTAATATGATTGGTTTATCATCAATTTGTGCCGTTGACATAGGAAAATTGAATGAGATTTATAATGGGAAAAAGTTGACAAATAATGTGATCTAGCAGAATAATATATTGGGGATGATTTTCATGTACTCATGTAGGTCCGTTCCGAATGGTTAAGAAGTGTTGCAAATCTTGTCAGTCCGTAAGTGTGACCCTGAGCTTCTGGTCACCTGTCACTTTAATTCTCTGCTCCACTCCCACTTTGACCTCTGTCCTCAACCTCTTACACTGTTTTAATGAAGCTCAACGTAAGCTCGAGGAACAGCACCTCATCTTTCGATTATGCACTTTACAGCCTTCTGGACTCAACATCGAGTTCAACAATTTCAGATCATAACCTCTACTTCTATTTTTTCACATGGCAGCTGTTGATGAATCTGCCATTCCCATTTACACCTCTTCTAGACTTATCTTTTGTTTCTTTATTTGTCCCATTACCATCTCTTATTGCTTTGTACTATTATACCTTTCGTCATTTAATCACTCCTGCCTTCCACCTGTAGAGTTTCGCAATTATCGCGATTCAAAACAACATGAGAGAAGCAGATTCAATTGATCATTTTTATTAAACAAAATGCTGTCCTGATAATAAAGGACACAGAAGCCTGTAAAATGGCCACCGCGCATCGTGGCAGAAGCTTCCAGAGACACAGTGGGCAGACAAGATGGCGTCGAATATACATTCAGTATGAGATTGGATCATACTCGGTACACATTGATAAAGACAGAATGCAACCCGTTTGCATTTTAAACAATAGCAATGATATAAGTGCTGGAATCGTTTTCCTATGCACAGTAAGGATCATTGAACTGGGCAATCGAAGGCCCATCCAGACACATCAATACACAAATACCCCCCTGGCTCAACAATGAGAGAGACATTGGCGGGTGATTAAGCCAGTATTCGGGGGGCCCCAAAACCAGTCGAGGAGACGATTCATACACATCCTGGCTGGCTCAACAATGGGGAAGACATTAACGGATGGTTGGCCAGTTTCAGGTGCTACCGAAACCCATTAAGAAGATAATCGCCCCATGCTGGGAGTTTTGAGTGCCAATATCACACAAAGGATAAACATTTAGATTTGAGTGGGAGATAAAGCGGACAGAACGGTATAACTATAGAGGACAAATGTCCATCGCTCTCTTATTCTCTGGACTCGAACGCTTAGCTCTTGTATCGCTCTCCTGGACTGTCAGACTCTTGATTTTCTCTCTGGACTCTGTTGACTCTTGACTCTTAGCCGTACTGGTCGGTTATTCGAGTGTTGGGTGGAGCTCAATCGGAACGAGCCGCCCCGACAAGGGCAAGTAACAGGGTCCACCATCCCGAGTGTCGGTAAACGGTGTCTGGACCCGGAGGCCCGAGAAGACGAGAAGCGAAGATGAGAAAAAATTCCACGTGCCGCCACGGTCAGTAAACCCCGACCGCGCCCGAAAATATAACGACCGAACTTTCCTTTGAGTTCTACCGACTTCTACATGTACCGTAACACAGGAAGATCCTTCTTTGAATTCTAAGGTGGTTTGAGTCCATCGACTGCTTCATGACATCAGGGAGTCTGGCTTGCCTTTCGCGGCAGCGAAAGTAAACAAGTGGGGTGCAGAAACCCTTCCAAACACGTGACAGTCAGGCGCTGCAGCGAAACGAGCTGAGTGCCTCATTTTAAAATCTCCGAAGTAAACCGAGTGGTGAGCATGTTTTCTGATCCTACAAATCCAGACGTAGTTTAGGTATTGTTAAGGGAGGGTGGTTTTTAATAAGGTTAAGGTATAATGTGTTCCCCTTTTTACGATGTGCCGTGTGTTCTCCATTTCTATAGACCAAGCTTTATGAATGTGTGTATACTTGTACTCTCTTTGATTTGCGCCTATGACATGTATTTCATGATTTTAGACGCCATGCAATAAAGATATGCATTTCGTGCTATTCAGCCGGGTCTATTTGAGTTTTTCTCTGCATTACTGCTCCTTGCATCTAAGTCCAGATGTCAGAACCGTAAGGGCGAGTGGGTCGAACCACTCACAGGTGCTTATTGCAAAAAGGCTGGCCGGAGACCAGAGCAAGCAATAGTATAGGCAACGAAGGCCTAACCTCGCACCAGCACCGTCTGAGACACGCCCCCTTACAGAAAATGGCGACCGTGGCAGGACCCTGGCAGCAAGAGAGTAATGTCTTAGACCCAGGTTTGAATAGGCGAAATGTGATGGATGAGAAGGTAGCCGACTATGTGTTTGGGAAAGTTAACTTAACCAAACAGTGGATATGTGACCTACTGATGGATAGGCGTCCGCTAGACGCTGCCATCAGATGGACAGGTAGCAAAGATCATAAGAAATCGGTAGAGAAAGCGGTCTGGCTGATGTGCTACAAGAAGCAAGTCCAACTTTCGGACCAGGTCATTGCAGCACAGGCAGCTCAGATCAGGGAATTAGAAACAGAGATGGAGGAAAAGGTTACGGGAGGACAGAGACTTATTGCATCACTGAATGCGTTACATCAGGAATGCCAAGTAGTAGCCAATCACCACGAGGCTAGGATTGATTACCTAGAATGTCAGGTCACGGAAGCAAAATTAAGCGAGGGAAGGATTAGAGAACGGTGTATCCGCCTAGCTAACCAGATAAAGGCCCAGGAAGAAAGCTTGAGGGGATTTAGGGCGGCATACAAGATGGCTCTCGAGGATAGGCATGAGGGAGCCGACCACAGTGTTTGCCAGAGGGAGATAGAGAACCTAAGAGAGGCCCTGAATAAGGCAAACGGCTTGGTGTGTCTCATCAGCCCGTCAGCGAGCCAGCCACAGGTAGGTAGGGAATTCCCAAAATCCCTACCGGAAAAAGCAGAAGTGGTATCAACCACTAAGCCCTCCGCGCCGCCCAGCTATACGGAAACCTGGGTGGGGGAGGGAGTGGTGGAAATAGAGAAGAAGGTTCCCGAGGTAGGACAATCCCCGGAGGTAGTGTCGAGACCGGGACTGATGTGTCCGGTCCGAGGTCATAAGAGAGGCCCGAATGGGGCAAATGGGGCAGACGGGGATATCCTGAACCAACTTGTAGTGCCCCACAGCTCACACCAGCTGAGGGCAATGATTAGCCATGTCCGGAAGCTGTCCGAGTCAGGAGACCCTTCCGTACATTTTAGAGAAGTAGAACAGACCGCAGCGATTAATGGCTGCGACGACGAGGAAAAGACCAAGATGTTGCTGTTCTCTTTAGATAGCTCGATCCTTCAGTGTCTCTCCGACGAGAGCAAGAAGGGAACTAAAGGCTATGGGATTTACGGGACGAGGTCCTAGAAGTGTTAGGGGCGGATGACGAAGGTCCGTTCGTCAGACTGGGTCAGACCGTGCAGATGGAGGGAGAACCCACGCAGGTTTTCGCCGACAGACTGTGGCCAGTATACCAGCGCAGCTGCCCAGGTGCGCCAGAGCGCAGCTATCTGCATGGCGCCGGGAAAGCTCATTGGCTCAGGTGCATAGTAGCCAACAGCTTGCCAGCCGTCAGGGAGCAGGCCAGAGCGTGGTTTGATCCCACCAACCCTGAGACGACGGAGTAATCTGTCCTGAGTCACCTCACCATAGGGTATCGGAACACTAGAAGCACGGGAGCGCGTCCCCTTAAGGGAAAGGTGCATGAAGCAAAGCCCGCAGCTCCGGATCAGAAAGAGTGGCATCAGGAGGGAAATCGCGCCCCCCAAACCAGTAGTGTTTGTTACGGGTGCGGGAAGACAGGTCACTGGCGTAAAAACTGTAGGAATCCTTGGAAGGACTCCAGGGAAAAAGCTCCCGCAGTCCGAACCCAATCGCCTGTCTCTGAGAAAGGAGCTGGTGTGCCCATCCATCCCGATGCGATAGAATCAATGTTAGGAGCCATGCGGTCTCTTATGATTTCGCACGGGAGAGTGACAGTCGCTACCGGCCCCACAGATGCCAGAACCCCGTCCACCGGTACCCAATGACTAAAGCCTGCGCAGCCCATCTACCTGTGTCCGCTCAGCTATGATGCGTGGAAAAGACCCCTGGTAGAGATGGAGGTAGAGAAGCAGAAGGGTAGTTACTTGTTGGACACGGGAGCTTCATGCACCGTGATTCATACAGATAGCCCCTTTGACTCACCACTGTCTACCAAGGTCCCATTCACATTAGCGGGGTTCACAGGAAAAGAGCAGGCTGGCGCATTCTCCATTCCACTCTCCATTCATTTAGGAGCACTCCACACCACATGGAAGTGCATCCTGATGAAATGACAAGAGGGGGGTGGCAAAGGTATCCTCGGATCGGATCTCCTAGCGGAACACGGGATCCTCGTGGACCTTAGGAATCACTGTCTCTGGGGAGCCAAGGGTAGAAAAGGCAAGGTAGTTGTAATCACAGGGAAGGAAGGTAAAGGGGCCCTGTGTACCATGAAGCCATCCGGAGGTTACGACCTCGGGCTTATGGTCGCGGATGTCCTAACGGACATGCAAACGTACGTGTCAGATAATATGCATGCGTTTGCAACCCACAAGCACAATTGTGGAAGGGTTACCGGGTTTGAGGTCAGCGTAGACGGGGACCCCATGACCCGACCCCAAAAGCAGTATAACTTCCCCAAAGAACCAGAACCCGACATGGAGACAGCAATGTCCTCATTGGTGCAGCAGGGCGTGTTGAGACCGATAGCCACACACGTGAACTCCCCATTATGGCCGGTAAGGAAGCCGGATAATTCGCGGAGGGCCACGGTGGACTACAGAGTCCTTAACAGTAACATCCCCGCCTGCGCACCCACAGTAGCAGCAGTTGCTGACCTAATAGGGAGTATCCCAGCGTCCGCGACCACGTTCACGGTGCTGGATATCTCGAACGGTTTTTGGTCCATCCCGTTGCGGCGAGAGGACCAGTACAAGTTTGCCTTTACTTTCAAAGGACAACAGTACACATGGAACTGTTTGCCACAGGGTTTCCACAACAGCCCCAGTATTTTTCATCAGTGTATGGCAGGAAGTTTAAAGGAGTTTAGTCAGCCCAATCAGATAGTGCAGTACGTGGATGATTTGCTCCTGTTCACAGACTCAAGGGAGGAGCATGGACCACTGTTAGCCGAGTTATTGGAGCTGCTAGCGAGAAAGGGTTTTAAAGTTAACCCTAAGAAAGCACGGATCGGTCAGCAGGAAGTAAAATTCCTGGGTCTGACCATTCGCGCTGGGGAAAGAGCCATAGATAAGGCTAGGAGGGAGTCGGTGCAGGAGTTACCGATTCCCAACACCATAACGGGTATGAGGTCCTTTCTGGGACTGACCGGATACTGTAGAGACTTCATCGAGGACTATGCGGCCACAGCAGCTCCGCTGCTCCGACTCCTCCATAAGGGAGTAGAGTGGTCTTGGGACGAGGGTTGTCAGGCAGCATTCGAGAAGTTAAAAAGGGATCTGCAGACCGCGCCAGCTTTAGGGGCCATAGATGGGGGGGAGGAGTTTTTCCTGGAGGTAGCTGCCAGCGGAGACAGCTTGAGCGCGGTGCTGCTACAAGAGCGTCACGGCAAGCTGAGGCCGGTTGTTTATTCATCCAGGGTGTTAACGGATGTGGAAAGGAGTTTTTCCAACTGCGAAAGGCATCTTTTAGCCACGCATTGGGCTGTGAAAAGATCAGCGATCTTCACAGGGCTCTCTCCCATCACTCTCCTCACCCATCACACGCCAACCAAGATGCTTCTGGATGGGAGAATTAAGGATGGGACCGTAAGCAGCGCTCGCATTGCGCGCTGGACCCTTCTCCTTTCCCAGATGGATCTCAGAGTTGAAGGTCTTTGCGAGCCCAAGCTCGCGGCTTACCTGGTATACCCCGGAACAGCCCACCAGTGTTCGGTTGAAGGGGTGTGGGAGGTCAACATAGGTTTGCGGGCCGGGATACATCCCACGGGCCGCGAGATTTATGTTGATGGTTCCAGCACAGTGTCCGCTGGCGAACGACTCACAGGGTGTGGAGTTTATGACCCTGCGGCAAACCTTGCCTTGGCAATTAAACTCCCCAGCACCATGAGCGCGCAGCAAGCTGAGCTGTCTGCGGTGGCGTACGTAGTTACCCACCCAGAGATCTTCCCAACCCCATACACGATTTGTTCGGACAGTGTGTTTACGTGCAATTCGTGTACGGAATACCTGGCCATTTGGTCCCGCCGTGGCTGCACCTCCGCGGACGGGCGACCTTTAACGGTGAAGCCTTTGCTGGAAAAGACCCTAGCAGCAATGGGGGAGGAAGGGGAGATTTTCATCCACAAGGTGAAGGCTCACTCCTCCACAGAACCCCGCGGGGAGGGCAACCAGCAGGCGGATGCGCTAGCCAGGGAGGGTGCCCGTAACGGCATTTTCTGGGACCCCTATGGACCCGGACCCGTGGCAGCGATCCAAGGCAGGGAAGGGAATCCCGGGAATACCAGGGTAGCACTGCCCCTAGACCTCAAGACCGTCCAGAGTCAGGATCCCGCCCTAAAAGCAGTTCTCAGAACGATTACTGAGGGCAAGCAGGTAGAGGGCCCGTACAGTACGGCAACCCTCTCCGTTAAAGAAGGCATGCTGTTCCGCGAGGAACAGTGGGTTATGCCGCAGCAGCACTGGAGGGAATTCCTCCAGTTGGCTCATGAGGGGCCAGGGGCAGGGCAGCCCGGGCCTGAGGTTACCTGGCAACGGGTAGAGCAGGCGGGATGGTGGCCGGGACTCAGGGATCAGGTCTGCGAG
This sequence comes from Squalus acanthias, assembly GCA_030390025.1. Lineage (NCBI taxonomy): Eukaryota > Metazoa > Chordata > Chondrichthyes > Squaliformes > Squalidae > Squalus > Squalus acanthias. Next base: position 91,872,206 of record CM059430.1, read on the forward strand.
TTCTGTGCAAGCTGTCTTGTGTGCGCTGCAAACAACCCAGACCCCCAGAAAAGGAAAGTGCACATGGGGCACATCAGGAGGGTGGAGGGACCATGGCAGTCGATACAAGTCAATTACATAGGGTCCCTGCCCACCACCCAGGGAGGCTACAAATACTGCCTCGTCCTGGTGGATGTGTTTTCCAAGTGGGTAGAAGCCTTTCCCTGCAGAACAGCTACGGCGCTGGGTACTGCCAAGATCTTGGTCCGGGAAGTGTTCTCGCAGTGGGGACTCCCCCGTTTCGTGGAGTCAGACCAAGGGAGTCATTTCACCGGCCAGGTGATGCAGAACACCCTCATGCTTTTGGGCATTGAAGGGAAGTGGCACGTAGCGCACAATCCCCAGTCATCCGGGATTGTTGAACGCATGAATCGGACCCTCAAGGAAAAACTGAGGAAAGAGACTATGAACTCGCCCCAAAAATGGGCGGAGGTTCTGCCTCTAGTCCTCATGGGAATCCGGGCCAGCCAGTCGAAGAGTACGGGGTATTCCCCGTACGAGGTGATGACTGGGAGGATCATGCGAACCCCCACCCATGTACTAGCCCCGGTGCTCACTAAGGGTCAGCTCCAAGAGGTGAAACGGGACAAGTTTGGCCAGACCCTCTTGGAGCGCCTGAAGCAGGTTTACGAGCAGGCGGCTGGGAACATGGGAAGACAGCACCAGGGAAATCGCCTGTTGCTGGAACCCCGTAAGAAGCAGGAGTGAGAAGTCGGAGATCAGGTCATGGTTAGGAACTATGCCAGAGTAGGGAGTTTGGAGCCGCTGTACATGGGACCCTACAGTATTGTAGATAAGGCGAGTCCCATGGTGTATGCCGTAAAGGTACCCCGGTGCACAAAATGGTTCCACATTTACCAGTGCAAGCTGTATAAACCGGGTGCACAGGGGCCAATCACAGGGGCCAAACCTGCGAGTGGGGACTCTCAGCCCCGGGTAGAACCGCAGGGCACACAGGCTGGTAAAGCAGCCTGCGTGAGGGGAGAGGACATTCTGGAAAAGTGTAGGATCTTTTCTTTTTCGTGGGATTCAGATGAGGAAGAGCTCGGAGGGCTCAACCAAGGTAGTGACCCGGTCAGAGAGGTGGTGGGGTCGGAGGACGGAGGTTCCGCCCTCGACCCAAGCATAGAGGAGATAGGGATTGCGAGTGGAGTTCCACTTACTGGAGAAACAAGTAGGGTGGAGTCGGAAACCGCAGATCCCGAGCCCAGGGGGGCGGAGCCAGGGGAGACAGAGCCGGCGGCTGTGGTGGGACCACAGGCCGTGACGGCGGAAGTCCCGGTCCCCGGTCCGTCGGTCCTGGAGATCTTGCCCAAGGTAGCCCTCCGCAGGTCGATTCGGACACCCCAGCCCAGGAAGTTGTGGTCAGCACCCTCGTACCCCCCCAAGCGTAAGTTCAAGGCAGCCCAGGAAAGTCCCAGTCCCAGCTCAGCAGCGACAGGCTGCGGCGGATCAAAGACAAGGGTCAGTGCCCCCCCGCAACGGGGAAGAGCTCGTGGCAGCTTGTTCAGAATTTAGGTAGGCCGCTCTGGGAACGGGCGGCGCTGTACAGTTATTTTAGGAGGATAAGTTTAAGTTTATAGTGTTTTTAATATCAGGTTAAGATCGTAGTTTAATTTTATAAGTAAATGGTAAAATGATGGGAGTTAGTGATAGGAATAGTTAAGGTCTATCCAGTATACATTTCTTTGTACGTGAGACGAGGTCAAGGGACCCGCTCACCCTTCACAAAAGCCAGAGACTCTTGGGAGGCTGGCTACATCATTTTATCTGATCACAGGAACCAGGAGATATGGAAAGGATTCTGATAGTGCTCGCAACGATCGGATATGGATTGGCCTATCGGGGCCTCACCAAGGATGTCGTTGTGTTCGGTTGCTCCGGGGACACGGCCCCCATCGCGACGGATGGGACCGGGCAGCGAGAGACTGAGGAAACCGCCACTTATTTCCACAAGGGAAGGTGGCCGGGATGGCTGGGAACGAATTTGACGGAATACTCCAGCGCATCCGGGTTTGCATACAAAGAGACTTCTTTACTGTGTCCCAGGGTGAGGATCGTTGCACCCAGAATCAGCGTCACCATCGGCAAAAGGATTTATTTGACGTGCAATGGGAAGGTCCCATTGAGCCGATGGTGGTGGTTACGGAAATTAAGCAAGACTATGAGAAATTCCTCGGTCGAGTGGGAGCGATTGGGTAACAATACCCATCGGACAATTACGGGGACTAACGGACAATTGAAAGTCTGTTGGGACAAATGGTGGGAACCGGATGAGGGAATATATGTTTGTATGTGGGGATTGAAGTACGTTTGCCCCAAGGGTATATCAATATTTTTCCTACAACAGTGGCAGGATGCTGGGAAAGGGATGAGGTGGGACGTCAGCACTCGGGGGTGCGGAGCTCCATTCTCCCCGATCCCGGTAAACACCACTGAACTCATCACGCGCCCACGCAAGTCTCCGCCCACGATTCCGGTGGCTTTGGCTCAGGAGGAAGGGTGCCCTAAAACCACTAAGGGGCCCGGGAATGGTCTGGTACTGGTGCCAACAGATCAGATACTGTATCAGGGGGTACATTACGCGGTGGCCTCGGTGATTCTAAATCTCACCGAGGTGCATTTACCAGAGTGGTGCCCCAAAGAAACAGAAAAATTGTACCAGGTCCTGTTAACAAACATGTTCAGGCAATTTTATGTGTTTGATTTTGCAGAGGTTGACAAAACAAGCTTATACACCACACCACACGAAGTTTTGGGTCAGGTGGGGAGACAAAGAAGGGGTGTTGTGAACGATGTGTTCACTGCTTTTAATACGGGAACATCTGTGGTCAACGCTCTAGACAATGTGGAGCTGCAGACCCAGATCAACGGTTTAAAAACACAGTTAAAAAGCATCCTCACAAACGAGAACAAGGTAGTAGGGTCTGAGTTACATGAGGACCAGGCCATGAAACTACACCTAAAAGAGATTATAGCAGAGCTGGAGAAGCATGCGAGAACGGTAAATGCCCTGATCAGGGAAGATCGAAATGCATCCGATCAAGCTGCGCAGAACGAGGTGTGCGTACTATACGGGGCGTGGTTACTGGGCGAGGGCCGCAGTAATTTGGAGGATTTAAAACAAGGTTTGGTCCCGTCCTGGATAAGCAACAAACACCTGCAGGCGCTCCACCCTTTTCAGAACGCGTTGAGCCCGTGCGAGCTCAGGCTAGCCTCAGAGGCATACTCAGTCCCAGTGGACTGCGGACGGTCAAATCACACTATCATGGGGATAGTAGTACGGATGCCGGTGTTGGGCGACACAGCAAAGCCTGCCCCGGTGTACTGGGTGGAGAACATTGGTGTCATTCAGGGGGGAGCCCACATTCGCTACGCAGCGGTCCCACCTTACGTCATCCGCTGGGAGCAAAGGATGACAGGTACCGACCTCTTGGGTTGTCGTGGCCGGGGAGCACACATCATACTGTGTCCCCAGCACTTGAATGCCTTTTTAACACCACAATGCGGGTTCAGAACGGCTGGCGCGAAGCCCATGAATTGCACCATGGAAGCAATGACACAAGATCATGTGCCCCCACAGGTGGCATACATAGGGGGTGGAACGTATTGCGTTACCACTGCAGCGCAACACTACCAGCATGGACAGCACAGCCGGTGTCCGGTGAGTGACAGCAGTTTCTGTTTTAAACCCAGGGCTGAAGTTCAAGTGGTACAACAGCGAATTGTCCCGATCCCTGAACCATCCACTGTTCACCTCACTGTAAAAGAGAATTTCACAGACTTGCAGCGATTCGTCGCGCATTTCGGATACATCATTCCCCCTCTCCCTGAACACCTCACCAAGATTTTAAAAGCCGTCATGGTATCACAGAAACATTTTTACACCCTGGAGCAAAAGACTGTAGAGATAGGGGCAGAGATATTGGACATAGTAACCCCACCGTGGTGGGATCTGTTCACCAATATTGAAGTCCTGTCATGGATCAGGATAGCCTCCCACATTTTGGTAGTGTGTCAAGTTGTAATTGTAGTGTACCTGTTGTTCGTGCACTGCAAAAGAGGCAAACGCCTCACGAGGCAGGAGAACACAGGGGAGTGGAGAGAACGTTATGTGCGCGTGAACGAGGAAAGTACCGCGTAAACGGCCAGGATGACGCCCCTCCATTTTGCCGTGTGTGTTTTTGTAATTGTTGTTAGTTATGAGTATTTGTGACTAAGTTTGGAACTTTTGTATTCTTTTTAAAACAGTTTGGTTTAATTATTTTTCCTTTTGTAATAAAACATGCATATACAGGTGGTGCGAGAGGCATCGGCCTTTTGCACCTGGAAGGCGTATACGCAGTGTAAGTTTAAAGGCAATGCTGCCTACGATTTGTCCAAGATAGACACTGTGTTTTCTCTGGGAAATGAGGACTACATGTGTTATGGAGGCCATAGATAGTTTAATTACCGGGAGTGTTTGGATGTGGAGAATCGGGATAATTTTGCTCACCAGCTTTTAATTGATACGATAAGCGGAGTTATTCGCATCAACAGGAGGGACTGTAGAGTTTCGCAATTATCGCGATTCAAAACAACATGAGAGAAGCAGATTCAATTGATCATTTTTATTAAACGAAATGCTGTCCTGATAATAAAGGACACAGAAGCCTGTAAAATGGCCGCCGCGCATCGTGGCAGAAGCTTCCAGAGACACAGTGGGCAGACAAGATGGCGTCGAATATACATTCAGTATGAGATTGGATCATACTCGGTACACATTGATAAAGACAGGATGCAACCCGTTTGCATTTTAAACAATAGCAATGATATAAGTGCTGGAATCGTTTTCCTATGCACAGTAAGGATCATTGAACTGGGCAATCGAAGGCCCATCCAGACACATCAATACACAAATACCCCCCTGGCTCAACAATGAGAGAGACATTGGCGGGTGATTAAGCCAGTATTCGGGGGGCCCCAAAACCAGTCGAGGAGACGATTCATACACATCCTGGCTGGCTCAACAATGGGGAAGACATTAACGGATGGTTGGCCAGTTTCAGGTGCTACCGAAACCCGTTAAGAAGATAATCGCCCCATGCTGGGAGTTTTGAGTGCCAATATCACACAAAGGATAAACATTTAGATTTGAGCGGGAGATAAAGCGGACAGAACGGTATAACTATAGAGGACAAATGTCCATCGCTCTCTTATTCTCTGGACTCGAACGCTTAGCTCTTGTATCGCTCTCCTGGACTGTCAGACTCTTGATTTTCTCTCTGGACTCTGTTGACTCTTGACTCTTAGCCGTACTGGTCGGTTATTCGAGTGTTGGGTGGAGCTCAATCGGAACGAGCCGCCCCGACAAGGGCAAGTAACAGGGTACACCATCCCGAGTGTCGGTAAACGGTGTCTGGACCCGGAGGCCCGAGAAGACGAGAAGAGAAGACGAGAAGAAATTCCACGTGCCGCCACGGTCAGTAAACCCCGACCGCGCCCGAAAATATAACGACCGAACTTTCCTTTGAGTTCTACCGACTTCTACATGTACCGTAACACAGGAAGATCCTTCTTTGAATTCTAAGACGGTTTGAGTCCATCGACTGCTTCATGACATCAGGGAGTCTGGCTTGCCTTTCGCGGCAGCGAAAGTAAACAAGTGGGGTGCAGAAACCCTTCCAAACACGTGACAGTCAGGCGCTGCAGCGAAACGAGCTGAGTGCCTCATTTTAAAATCTCCGAAGTAAACCGAGTGGTGAGCATGTTTTCCGATCCTACAAATCCAGACGTAGTTTAGGTATTGTTAAGGGAGGGTGGTTTTTAATAAGGTTAAGGTATAATGTGTTCCCCTTTTTACGATGTGCCGTGTGTTCTCCATTTCCATAGACCAAGCTTTATGAACGTGTGTATACTTGTACTCTCTTTGATTTGCACCTATGACATGTATTTCATGATTTTAGACGCCATGCAATAAAGATATTCATTTCGTGCTATTCAGCCGGGTCTATTTGAGTTTTTCTCTGCATTACTGCTCCTTGCATCTAAGTCCAGGTGTCAGAACCATAAGGGCGAGTGGGTCGAACCACTCACAGGTGCTTATTGCAAAAAGGCTGGCCGGAGACCAGAGCAAGCAATAGTATAGGCAACGAAGGCCTAACCTCGCACCAGCACTGTCTGAGACACGCCCCCTTACACACCCTATCACAGACCTTCCCTTTTGTTCTTTCCTCCCCTCCCCCTTTCCCCTTCCTCCTGCACTTGCTTAAAATCTGTTACATCCCTAACTTTTTCCCATTCTGACAAAAGGTCATCGACCTGAAATGTTAAATCTGTTTCTCTCTCCACAGATGCTGCCTGATCTGCTGAGTATTTCCAGCATTTCCTGTTTTTATATTGGTAGTATCATTGGCTGTGTCAAAATTCTGTTACATGTTCCCCACACTCATTGATAGGCATGACTATTGAGGCTATGTTGGCAGTTGAGCACTCTGGAATGCCTTCTTTCAAGCAGTTCCACTAAGAGTATGCCATACTGCGATTGGGGTGCTTTCGAAGAAACATTCAGGTCTTTACACAATCAGACTGCTATCACAGCCTGCCTTGAGAGCTGAAGCAACCTGACCTGCCTGGCATTCCTCTGCTGGTCTTCCTCTTCCGCCTTCAAAAAAGCTCACCATACAGGGCCATTCCCATTGGGGAACTCATTGATGGAACAGCAAGATTAAAGCAACAGAGGGATTACCACTAAGGTTTATGAAAGTTGATGCGACAGCAGAAAAAAAACGATGAAAATCAGTGCTGAAATGGCCTGATGACCTTACTGTGCCCTTTAAATGAACTTTCACCTGGGAACAAGGTGCCTGTTCTATGGGCGTGGTTATGATCTGCCACTGTACCAGTGTGTAGGACAGAAATAATGCCCCTCTTACCAGTCTATTACACAGCATATAATGGACATGACAATATCATGTGCCCCATGGTATATTGCTGGTGTCATTCACCAACCTACCATAAGAAGCATCAGGGGAGATCCACTAGCTTGTTTAAATTCTACTTACTTTGTGTTTCAATTTGCACCACCATCCAATACACTCGTACAACTTCCACTGAAAATGACTCATGGAAAACCAACAGCCCAATCTAAACCACCACTAACATTGAAGTAAATGTTTCTTGTCTGCCTTGTAAAATGTTGCCTCTGTACACAGGGTTAAGTAAAATAAATCCCAGCACCTAAAGTCAGCTCAACAGGCAAATTTTGCCATGTGGACATTATGGAAATACTAACAGATGGAAATACTGTTGACAACATGGGAAATTGGCAACCAGCTCCTTCAAAATGCATTATAAGAAGTTGGTCTCGTAGAACAGCAACATCGGACATCTAAAGCAAGGCCTGAGGTTTTGCTTCAAATTCCCCTCGGATCCTGGATTTCCCCGACTCTATTGTGTTCCAGTAAGCTGTTTTTATCAATGTCACGTAGTCTATCACTTGGTATTATGATATTTCGGCTTTGCCCCCTCCCCTTTTCAACTCTTGAGGCTTTAAGGATATCCTACCCACAAACAAAATAAACCACTGCAGTGGAACTAGACCAGGCAGAGGCCCAAACAGAAACTTTTGTAATTAATACACCCTCAAGTAATAAAGAGCAGCTGAGCGAAACAGCTACACATAGATGCTTCTAAAACAGCCAACCACCAAGGCTCCTGTCCGATGAACAAGGATGGCCATCGGGGTTTTCCAATGAAACCACAAACATTAGACATATGTCCTGAAAAAATGAACCACTATAAACTTTTTTTTTACAGCTAATAGGAATGCACAACGTGAGAATATGCATCAGTAACAAAACCGAACACTCCTACTGATGGACCTCCTAATCACAAGTCTATATGACAAAAGGTTGGTTGAATTAGTTCCATCTAAAGATCTGGCTAAATAATATCTTGCTCACATTTATTATGGGCTGTCAGGAAACCTGATGTCCCAGATTATAAGAGATAATTAAGATGTATTAAAAGTAGCATTGACAGACACTGATTATACCTATACAGGGATAGATGACAATGAATGTGTAAAAGTACATGACTCCCTCAAAGGATGACAAAAACAGCAAGTGAAAGTTGCAAGAAGCAGAGCAACAGGCAGACAACATAATTGATGAATTATATGAAGTGGGATTGCATGCAGCACAGCCATTAATCAGTGTGTTGTAGTTGACCATGTTGTTACACTTTGGAATGACCAAACAGTGCGGCTTAAAATAGTGCGACGTACAGCTGCTAATAGATGAAAGTGGAAGGGAATATTTGCGTTACTCAACTGAGAAAGAAACAAACAACAGGAACAGGTACAGATCCAAAGGGCATCTAAAACTTAAGCTCTGAGCATATGCTATCAAAAGTGAACAAAACCTGCAAACAGCAGATGCTGTTTAACATGCAACACAAATGTGGCTCCAATTGAGCCAATGGTGAATGTATAGAATCTAGGATGCAAATTGTACAAAACTGGACTCATGGAAATCAGTGAAATCAGTTCTGAACTAAAAACAGTGGCTCAATTAGGAAAATATTCATCCCAACAATCATCCCATGAATGACACTGAGCGTAAACACCTCCCATATTCAGGTTGCCCACTCAAATCATTCAGGTTTCCAGGCTCAATACAATGCCATTGTTTAAATGGGAGTGAAACTTTCAGTATACTTTGTAATATTTGTTCTTCCAAATCATAAGTGACTGAGTGGCTGTCGTAACACTCTGCTACAGGGCACTCCTGGCTTTAGGGTGAATCAGTTGATTTGTGATGCTTCGAATTTCATATTTCTCAAACGGAGTGATTTTTTTGTACTCACTATTCCACATTAAGCTACAGCAGCTGTCTTCAACAGGTTATGGCATCCGACATTTGTTGAGAAGCTGAGTTCTGGTTCTGGTAAGCTGCTAAACTTGAGGCACGATTTCCTAAACAAATGCAAATGTTGGGTCATGATAAATGGACACTTGTTTTCTGATTGCACTGCTTACACCGCAGTTCTCCAGGGAAGCACCTTTGACCCCACTTATTATCTCGTTCTTTATCTACAAGTTGATGGAGATTAAAAGTGATATTGTTCTTTTCAACAATACCACATTGCGCAGACTGGTGAACCTCCCTTCTGAAAATGCTCAATTCATTAAGCATGTTACACTGGCAGCTGTAGACAGAATTCGATAGCTAGCAGAGAAATGTGTTTCCTTCAACAGCAAGACGGTGATCATTCAGCAAAAAAGGAGCAGGATGTTGCTCATCCATTTTGTGTCTATCATTCTCTTCAGTTACAAATATTTAGCAGCTTAATGGTTATGTCCGATTGATGCTGTGATAAATAGGTGATGGCTGGGAAAATTGTTTTTTATAAATAAAAAGTAAAAATCTTCAATAGAGCTCGACCCAACTGTCATTGCAGGCAGCTTTAATGTTCTATAAAGCTTATAACTTGCCCATACAGTGGCCCTGTTTGACAAAATATAGAGAGAGCCCAATTGCTGATTCGAGATCTAACGTAGTCGAATGTCACGCAGACCAGTGGACCTCCCGACTGCTCTGTGCCAAATTCCACCTGGTACAAAGCGTTATTATGATCTGGAATGCACTGCCTGAAGGGTGGTGGAAGCAGATTCAATAGTAACTTTCAAAAGCCAGTTGGATAAATACTTGAAGGAGAGAAACTTGCCAGGGCTATGGGAAAAGAGCAGGGGAGTGGAACTAACTGAATAGCTCTTTCAAAGAGGCATGATGGGCCGAATGGCCTCCTTCTGTGCTGTAAGATTCTGTGATTCTATTAGGCCCGGCTGTCAGTCTTCTGTACAATTATGGCTGTGTCACTGCCATGAGTCATTTGAGGCAGCCCTCCGTGTTTGGGCTGGGAACCTAAGCATTGTTACAGCTGCACTACAACATTTTGTGTCAATTCAGAAAGTCCCTATAGGTGGCCAGTCGTGAATCTTAACATATTTATTTTTTTCCTGCCAGTGGAACTTTTGTCCCCCTTGTGTGGAGAAGTTAAATATAGAGTTAAGCAGGGTTACTGCGGCAAGCAGCAGGCTGTGGAAAATCTGTTGTCCCTTGGTACCTCCAGAACGATACAATTTTTCCAAGTCTTTGTGTTCCCAGCAATCATCAGGGTTAATTTGGTGAGCTATATCCTTGCTACAGTTGCTGCTGGCTTCACCCTGTTATACCATCTAATTTTAAAAATATTCTAAAAATGGATCTACTGAAATAAAAATACAAAACTAAATTGAGGAGGACTCATTTACTTGCACACTCAAGTGAACAATTCCCTAAATGTAACAGGAGAGGAAGTTACTATTAAATATTTCAAACATGTCTAACCATATAACCCCCAACCAGAAAGCAAAGAGAATTTATTGATCGAGTTCCCTGATGAATACAGAAGACCATCCAAAAATAAAAATCGCAACTTAGTGAAATGTTGACGTACTGGCGGCGGGGGGGGGGGGGGGGGGGGGGGGGGGGTGGGGAGGGGGGGAAGGGGGGGGCGGGAGGGAGGGGAGGTGGAGGAGGAGGGACGGGAGTTGGAGGAGGAGGGAGAGAGAAGATGGGGAGGAGGAGGAGGGAGAGAAAAGGAGGAAGAGAGAAGGAGGGAGAGAGAAGGAAGGGAGGTGGAGGTGTAGGAGGAGGGAGAGAGAAGGAGGGGAGGGGGAGGTGAAGGAGGGGAGGGGGAGGTGGAGGAGGGGAGGGGGAGGTGGAGGAGGAGGGAGAGAGAAGGAGGGGAGGGGGAGGTGAAGGAGGGGAGGGGGAGGTGGAGGAGGGGAGGGGGAGGTGGAGGAGGAGGGAGAGAGAGGAGGGAGGGGAGGAGGAGGAGGAGGGAAGGGAGGAGGAGGAGGAGGGAGAGAGAGAGAGATTTCCTTTGTGTAATATGCAGGTGTCAGCCTTGGCTCAGTGACAGCATTCTTGCCTCTGAGTCAGAAGGTTGTGGTTTTTTAAAAATTAATTCATGGGATGTGGGCATCGCTGGCAAGGCCAGCATTTATTGCCCATCCCTAGTTGCCCCACTCCAGGAATTTGAGCACATAATCCAGACTGACACTCCAGTGCAGTACTGAGGGAGTGCTGCACTGTCTGAAATGCTGTTTTTCGGATGAGACATTAAACCGAGGCCCCATCTGCCCTCTCAAATGAACGTAAAAGACCCCATGGCACTGTTCGAAGAAGAGCAAGGGACTTCTGGCCAATATTTATCTCTCAACCAACAACATAAAAAATAGCACATTACCTGGTCATTATCTTATTTCTGTTTGTGGGACCTTGCTATACGTAAATCGGCTGCTGCGTTTCCTACATTCCAACAGTGATTTCACTTCAAAAGTACTGAATTGGCTGTAAAGCGCTTTGGGACGTCCTGAGGTTGTGAAAGGCGCTATATAAATGCAAGTACTTTTTTTTCTATAATGAAACTGTAATCTCATTCTTTATAAATGGGTTAAAAATTTTATTACACAGCACCCAATGTAAATCTCCCCCATCAATGACACTTGCTTTGTCTTGATCTCCATTGTTAGCTGCTCTACCTCATTAACTGGCAAATCTCCTGTGGCATAGCTCATCACTGTCATAACAATAGAGGCGTTATCAACAAGGTGTGACAGGGAAAGTGTTACAGGAGGTCAGTGTGACACTTACAGGAAGTGCACGCTGTATGTGAGACCTCTGATGTAAATATTCAGCTTTTTCAATGTGGCTTGAATTTTTTAAATTATTTATAATGTTGCAAATTTTAAACAGCAAAAATATCTTTCAAAACACTGAATTACAATATGCTTTAAACTGTAAAATCTCATCCAAAGTCTACAGACCCCAACTTCACATTATAAAATATGCCCAGGATTTATTGTTTCAACATTTTATCTACCTATATGTATACAAAAAATCTTGAATCTGTCACATTTCAAAGTCATGCTTTGTTAAAGACTCAAAGCATTCTTTAAAATAGTATATAAAAAGAGGGAAAGAAAACCAATCATTTCCTGCTGCTGCCAATCTACAGGGAAATGATCACCCTCTAATTGACCCCAGAGGCTGCATATAAGCTATTGGTCTCTAATTGACCTCGGGGTCTGCAATTAGGCTCTGCAGAGTTAAAGGGATACACACAATTACACTTCAACAACACAATAATAGATTGCGTGTTGCACGGTATGATCCTCCTGTCCTTACAGACTGCATATCCTCTGACTACCAGGAGCAGTGCCATGGGAGGTCTGCTAGTAGATATATAAAGGAAGAAAGAAAGATTTGCATTTTAGTTACAATCTCAACTTGGCTTTCCTGCTACTCAATGATGCCTCGGCCGAACTGGCACAGCACTTGCTGCCTGGCATGCCACAAACAGAAACACAAAACTGAAACCGCTCTGAGTTCAGCTACTGCCTGCACTTGTAAATTAAGCAGATTATTTTCAAAATATCTTGTGTGTTTTGAAAGAAGCGAATATACTTTATGAAAATTTAGTCTGTAATAATTACTATTGACTTGTGAATGATTTGATGACTTTGTACTCATATATCATGACTTACCCTGATATGTTTTCTATTTAGCCCACCTCAGGTCCTGCTAATCTGAATAATGAGTGGTTGCTGGCTTAGCCATCATAGTTTTAAACATTTCTTCAGTCTGCACTTTTGGTTTTAGGAAGCCACTTTTTCTTTTACCCTGTGCCAGTCAGGTTGTTGCCTTTTAATCCCAACTGAGAGAGGTGTCTACCAATCATCCTTAACCCACGTCCAAATCATCTTATCTGCCTGGGTTTTACTTCCTTCATGAAGAAGCCTCCAGTATTTATATATTTCCCCATCGACAATTCACCAAGATAGTCTTTGGATATGTCTGCAACGTTCATACGCTGTTGGCTCGACTTTGGTCCTTGCTCCCTATCTCTGTAATCTCCTCCAGCCCCACAACCCTACCCCCCGCCCCCCCCCCCCCCCCCCCCCCGAGATGTCTGCGCTCCTCTAATTCTGCCCTCTTGAGCATCCCTGATTATAATTGCTCAACCATTGGTGGCCGTGCCTTCTGTTGCCTACGCCCTAAGCTCTGGAATTCCCTGCCTAAACCTCTCTGCCTCGCTACCTCCCTTTCCTCCTTTAAGACGCTCCTTAAAACCTACCTCTGACCAAGCTTTTGGTCACCTGCCCTAATTTCTTCTTATGTGGCTCGGTGTCAAATTTTTTGTCTTATAATACTCCTGTGAAGCACCTTGGGATGTTTGACTACGTTAAAGGTGCTATATAAATACAAGTTGTTGTTGTTGGTCACCTTTAAAGTCATGCGTCCCTACGATGATTGTTATTTATTTGTAGAAATGCAGAAAACAATCCAAAATTACCAATAAAAGACAACAGTGAAATTCAGACAGGTGCATGTATCGAATCTCCTGTGCCAGAGTTCTGAGGAGAGCCTAATACATGATTACAAAGGCCAGGCAAGAAAGGGCATGGCTCACTGAATCAATATTTATGAACCTGGCAAGGGCTGCAATTGATCTTGTCTTAATGACCTCCAGTTCTAAACTTTGAGGAATAAGTTATATCTGTTGCTTAGCCAACTTTTTATATAGTTATTCAGAACAATATAATGCAATCCATTTGAATTTTTCTCTAGAATACAGCCTGTGATGTCTATGAATATTCACATTGAAGTAGTCAAGTGGGGAAGGGTGCCTGGAGCAGGGGAGTAGAGCAGTCGGGGTGGGGGGGAGGTGTCAGGGGGGGGGGGGTCGGGGGGGGGAGGTGTCGGGGGGGGGGG